>ML314062.1:29805-60962 GCA_005239505.1 Nicotiana paniculata | reverse complement strand
TTCAAGCAAAGCAAGTCTGTAGTATACAGGTGGTCCATCCATGATACACAAAATTGGGCTTCTTGTGTGTCAAAGTTCCCAAGGGCCTCCGGACCCCCGGCAATTCTCACATCAGAACCTTACTCAGAACAATAGTTTGTAAAAGATTAGAAGACCAACCCCAAAGTGTCAGAGTTCGGAGGAGTCTCAAGGACCCTAGGCAGTGCTCACATTGGGGGTGGTAGGAACCTAGATAACTAAGAGTAGAAGTTTGAAAATAGTATATAAGGGGTAGGGGCAGTTTTACAAACAATTTTTTTTTCCATGAGCAAACAAAAACAGAATCCAAACAGATTGGCACTGATTCAAACATAACTACTATATCAGTAACTAAAGCAATCACAAAAAGAGCAAGGACACTTGGGTTACAAAAAAATATTGATTGTCCACACATGCTTGCAATATCTAAACATATTCAGAGTAGGGAACATATAACTGAATCAAACAAAGTTTCACATTACTGAAGATTACTTAGTTCAATAATTACCACTAGGTGAGGCCATATAGACATGTATTAAACAGAAATATGCTGAAGTCTGAAGTATCTAAACAAACAAACACAGAGAACAGGAACTAAAGCATACTAGTCTAGAAAGAGTTAAACAGAAACCATGGATCAGACAGAAACATGCTAAGGTAAGCACACAGAACAGAGTAGGTTAATAGGTGTACACCTCCTTTTCCACGCCAAGGGGGATAGGGGAGTTTTTCCAATTAAAGTAACATTAATCGAACTAGGATTATTTGTTTGTTTTTTTAGAGTCGCCACTTGGGATATTTTATGGTGTCCCAAGTCACCAGTTTATTTTAATATCCCAAATCGAGGAAAATTTGATTCCGTTTAAAGTCTGGGAAAACTAGAAGACCAGGTAAGGAATTCTGTTAACCCGGGAGAAGGTGTTAGGCATTCCCGAGTTCCGTTGTTTTAGCACGGTCGCTTAACTATTAATAATTGGCCTAATTATCTGATTAATACATATTTTGAACCTATGTGCATTTTATTCCTTTTTTAAAACCGCTTTTAGTATTTGTGAAATTTATTTGAAGCAAGTCACGATGTCGCGCGCTCGTTTGTTTTTGTACACATTGCAAACCGCGCCACATGAAATGCACCCACGATTTATGACATGTTTTATTTTATTATTATTTAAAGTTGTGGTCGGGTCACATGAAATATAAACCCGAATGAAGAATTATGTATCACGACTATGCCACGGGAACCGTACCCATAGTCACGATATTTATTATTCATCGAGCCTAAACTAAGCTATGATGTTCATTCATTATATTTCTAAAGCTAATTTGAGATTATTGTGAGGCACGGAGTTATGGAAGTAAAATTATGGGGAATATATTATGAATTTCATTGATATTTGGCCTATGTAGTGATTAAAGAAAATAACATCTTATAGATTTACAATAATTGGGCCAACCAATTTATGAATGGGCCAGCAAACTAAATATTAACGGTCTAATATGACCAATTATCCTTAACAGAAAAGAAAATTCCCTTGCCCACTTAGTGAAACACTATTATTAATAGTTAGTCTCAAACACAGCTTTCTCCCTTTTTAAAAAAACTCATGACCCATCATCACTGATTAATCATTCGCCAAGTTATGCCCATACAATTCTAATCTGAACAATCACAAAGTGGAATAAACTAATGACATTGAACTTTCCATAAAAACCAACAAAAATACCAACTCAAACAGTTAATAAGGCAAAGCAGCAAAAGTCGAAAGAAAACTAACCAAAAAAAAAATCTATGATATTAGGAGCAAAGACAGTAATGAAAAGGAAGAATGAACCTTAAACGAATCTGAACAACGAGCCTCCAAACCGAATCTTTTATAGATGAACACAAATTCTCCGATATACATGAACATCAATTGGACTCGACCGGAGCTAACGAACTACAACTTCGTCCGTAACTTCAAACTCGACTAAAGCTTGTGTTCTAAGGTGTTTTGGGAGCTGATTTTGAAGTTGTTTTCAAGCTATTTCGAAGATGTTTTGCTTCTATTTTTTGGTTGAATTTTTTGCTGAGCTTTGGGGCTGAGTTTCAATGGAGTTAGGAGGGTTGTTTTGAGGCGTCACTCGGCTGTTTCGGAGTCAGTTTTGGGAGTATTTCGCTGGAGTGTTTGGCCGGTTTTGGTGGCTGCTGCTCTCTCATTTCCGGCGAGTTCGCCGGCGATGGAAGTGAGGCAGAAAATGAGAGAGAGGGCTTCTTGAGACAGCTGAAGGTTTGAGAATGAGGGGAGTTCGGCTGGTTCTCTCAAAGTGAAAGAGAGAGTGCTTCAAATGAAGAAGAGAGGTGCAACTGCTCCCTCTCTTTTATCCATCCGTACCCGTGAAGGTGAGTCTTCAGATTTAGGAATTCGGTCCAGGTCCTCTCTTTTTTGTGTGTGTTTACATAGGAGCAGGTATAAGGATTAATTGGTGGCCAAGAAAATAAAGTTTGTATGGATATGTGATTTTTTGAGGAGATCATGTGAGTTTGTTACAAAAAATAAGGAAGAATCTTGCCACATGGAAATAACTCATTAGTAAAAATATAAAAAAAAAGATACTAGCCAAATAAATCAAGAACATATAATTTTTGTAATTTTTAATTTTCTTAAATAAAACCTACTAAAAATGAAATAAAGGTAAAAATATGTAGATTAAACTCAAATAATATTTACATATTAAAAAGTGGTGAAAATTTTGATTTTGGTCAAAAATTAGGTGCTTACAGCAGGAATTGAGGCATGCTAGTTGAGAGAGAAATAAACAGGAACTATATAGCTAACAGAAGCATATCGAGGTTTAAAATAAACTAATCATATAATTCTCGTGGAACAGAACAAGATAATAAGAACTAAGGCATAGTAGTTGAGAAAGAGATGGTCAGGAATCAGGTATCCAAACAGAAGTATGTCAAAGTCTATAATAGACTGACTACATAGCATATAGAATAGAACAAAACAACAGGAATTAAGGAATACCAGTTAGGTAGAGAGTAAACAGGAAGGAGATGGCAATTTGAATCCAAGAGTCAAGTGTAACGACCCGGCCGGACCTGGCCGGTCGTTCTGAGAGTTTAGCCCGTTTCCCCCATTTCTGCTTCATTGTTTGTGTGGTTCATCTCTTTTGTGTGGTGTTGGGATGGTAGGCTCGGGTTCAGAGTGATTGTGGAGAGAAATGAGACACTTAGTCTCTTAGCTTGGTTCAATAGTTGAAAAAGTCAATCGGAAGTTAACTTATAGGTATATGATCTCGGAATGGGGTTTTTATGGTTCGAATGGTTTCGTTAGGTGTTTTGAGACTTAGGAATGTATTTGGAATGCTATTTGGAGGTCCGTGATAGAATTAGGCTTGAATTGACGAAATAGGATTTTTGGCGATTTTCGGTCGGCAGTGGAAAATTAGCTATCGGGATGGGAATGGAATTCCAAAAGTTGGAACAGGTCCGTAGTGTCATTTGGGATATGTGTGCAAATTTCAGGTCATTCGGATGAGGTTTGGTCAGATTCGGCATCGTTGGCGAATTTCGGAAGTTTAGAAATCCTTAGGCTTGAATTTCGAATAAATTGGGTGATTTGATGTTGGTTTGAGTGTTCCAAGGGTTCAAATTAGTTCGTGTGTTGATATATAACGTGTTGGTATATTTGGTTGAGGCCTCGAGGGCCTCGGGCGTGTTTCGGATGGTCAACAGATTGAATTTGGGGAAGTTGAACTGCTGAAAAACAATGCTGGTGTCTTCTGGTGTGCCCGCACCTGCGGATGTGGAGCCGCAGGTGTGATGATCGCAGGTGCAGAGTGAGCATCGCAAAAGCGGAAGTGGAGGCTTGGGCAGTTAGCGTAGGTGCGGAAGGTTGGTCGCACCTGCGAGCCCACATGTGCGAGTAGTGGGCCGCAGATGCGAAATGGGGCGTTTAAGTGATTCTTCGCAGGTGCGCACCTAGTACCGCAGGTGCGGGTGATGTTCCGCAGGTGTAGTAATTGCTGGGCAGAAAGTATAAAATGATGCCTTCGCGAATTTTCTTATATTTCACCATTTTTGAAGACGAGTTTGGAGCTTTTTGACGGATTTTCAAGAGGGGTTCAAGGGAAACACATTGAGGTAACGTTTTTTAACCTAATACTCGATTTTATGTTGATATTTGACTGATTAATCATGAAATTAGTTGATATTTGACTGATTAATCAGGAAATCAATAATACAAACAACAATAATAAAGCCATAACGTCCCGGCAAGGGAGTCAACAGTAGAATCAATATCATCCCCGCAAGGGAAACAGCTATAACCAATCTCATCTAGTTACTCAATTTCACGTAGTAATTCTCAACACGAGCCAATACTCAACAATGATCAATACCAAAGAAACACCACCAACATAGAAAATTGTCAAATTAAACTCAAGTAATGCTTAATGAAAAATCACATAAATCACAATATTCGACTTACGACATGCTTGACACCAACGTATAAATACTCATCACCATACCTATATGTTGCACATTATACTAACACGTAGCAAATAAGACACAATACTTATTCCCTCAAGCTAAGGTTAAGCCAAACACTTACCTCGAATTCCACAACCAACTCAAGCCTCAATTACCGCTTTCCCTTTAGAATTCGCCTCCAATTAAATTGTATCTAGACATAATTAGCTTAATAATATCAATAAATGCTAAATAATTCAACCCCAATTCTTAATTATGAGTTTTCTATCATTCTTCCCAAAAAGTCAAAAATCGACCTTGAGCCCGCTTGGTCAAAACACGAGGTTCTGACCAAAACTTGATCACCCATTCACCCACGAGCCCGAATATGTAATTAGTTTCAGAATTCGACCCCAAATCAAGGTCTAAATTCGCAAATTTGTAAAATCTCTAATTCTCCTAAAATCCCTAATTTCTACCTTTGACGAACAAGATGTAGGCCTAGAAATCTAATGGGTGTTAATGGAACATGAAGAAAATGAGATTAGAAACACGAGCCTATGATTTGGTGATGAAATCCCTCTTCAAAAATCGTCCAAAGTCAGATTCTATGGAAAAAAATATGAAAATGGGATCTATTCCCGTTTTGCTACTGTTTTAAGACCCCTGGGCAGACCCTCTACGCGATCGCGAGGGGTCTGCTGCGTTCGCATAGCACTAGCCCCCATTGGCCATCGCGTTCACGTTCCCATGGCTACGTTTGCATAGGGTATGGACCCACATTCCCTGAGCAGCCCTCCTAAGGCTATGCGTTCGCGTGTGACCTATGCGTTCGCATAGAGTATTAGCTCCCCTCCCCCACTTCCCCTCCTAAAGTTGTGCGTTCGCGAGCCACTGGCCGCATTCGCATAGTACAAACCCAGCCCCAACCCCAATTACTCTTTGCGTTCGCGTGGATTACCACGCGTTCGCATAGTACATATTACCAGACACCAAAAAACAGCTACTTCAACAGATTTTCTAAGTTCGAAACACCCCGATACCTTTTCGAAACTCACCCGAGCCCTCGGGACCCCAAACCAAACATGCACACAACCCCAAAAACATCCTACGGACTTACTCGCACGATCAAATCACCAAAATAACATCTTAAACAACGAATTTAGAATCAAAATCAAAGAAAATCTCAAGAACTTTCAAAGTTTCAAATCCACAACTACAGGTCCGAATCACGTCAAATGACCTCTGTTTCTTACCAAATTTTACAGGCATCACTAAAATACTACATTAAACCTGTACCGGGATCCAGAATCAAAATACAGGCCCGATACTATCAATTTCAAATATAATTAAATTTCCAAAAATTCTTATAATTTCAGTAAAATAATTTCTTTCAAAAATTCATTTCTCGGGCTTGGGACCTCGGAATTCAATTTCGGGCATACGCCCAAGTCCCATATTTTCCTATGGGCCCTCCTGGACCATCAAATCACGGGTTCGAGTCTGTTTACCCAAAATGTTGATCGAAGTCAACTTATATTCAATTTTAAAGGCAAAATTAGCATTTTTCTCAATTTTCATATAAAATCTTTCCGTATATACGCCCGGACTGCGCACGCAAAATGAGGTGAGATAAAACAAGGTTTTCAAGGCCTCGAAACACAGTTTTGATTTATAAAATGAGAGATAACTTTTTGGATCATCACACTGGATTGGCCTGTTTTCCATCGGTACTGCGCGACTGAGGTCGGTGACATGTGTATGTATTCTGGGATGGATCTTCCCTTGGTCGTTGAGCCATATACAGTACCGAGTGATTGTGAGGTGTATCATTATCTGGAGATGGATTTTCTCCTCATGGCTGGATCGGCCATCCTCAATACTGAGTACTTCTGTCTGATGTGTATATATTATGGGAGAGATCTTCCCTGGGCCATGCGAGCCATATACAGTACTGAGTGGACGAGTATTTGAGAGTGGGAGTACATTGTGCATTTCATATTGTTGATGCATTGGCATGTAAAATACATCGAGGTATATATATTAAACTGCTCGGAACTGTGTTTATCCTATCACTGGAGTTGCCTAGTTATCTGAAAGCATGCCTAAAACTCTGTACATTTATTCTGTCATGAATATGGAGGTTTAGTCTGTCACTACCTCTCAGTCCACAGGTTGGGCTTGTTACTTACTAAGTTGGTGTACTCACGTTACTCCCTGCACCTTGTGTGCAGATTCAGGTGTCAGTATTGAGTGAGAGATGGCTTACTCTCTTTGGAGCACTTCGGGGATTACAAGGTAGCTGCACGACGTCCACAACCTTGTCTCTCTCCTTCCTATTAGTCATTTTGTTTATGCTCAGAATTGTTTGTAGTAAGGGAGCAGTACCAGATTTTGTATTCCCTTTTTAGTTGCTCATGACTGATGACTCCGGGTTTTGGGGTTGTATTTAAATGTTTTGCCTAACTTTATTTGTTTTGAAATGCTAAAAATGGAAGATTTATGAAATACTGGTTGATATTGAATCAGACGAAAAGTTTATTATGTTATGCATAGGGAATTAGCTAGCCTAGTATTACGATAGGCGTCATCACGGTCGGGTTGGTTTTCGGGTTGTGATATCTAGCCTTGGCTTTCAGCCGGCTAGACAATGCAGCAAACCAAAGTGATAGAAACAACTTAAGTGTGTGTAAGTGTGTAAGTGTAGGTTTGTAAGAGAGATCTTGTGTCTCAACGTTTGAAAATCAGAACAATGAAAGGTTTATATGGCATACAGTAGAGTAAACCAAATAAGGCAGACAAATCAACGGCACACAAGTAAGATATTCAAAAATTAATTAATCAATCAATACAAATCAATTAATAGGAAAGAATCACGGAAGTATCACTTAGATTAAGGAGAATCAATTAGCAGTTGAGGTTTAATAAGGTAAGCAATAAGTCCAGAGATCACTTATAGGTTGGTCATAACAATCAAAGCCCAGAAATCAGGCAAGTAATACAATTAAGGAAAGTAGTACCAATTATGAATCACATATAAGGAAAGAATAGGTAAAAATCATTGAGAGAGATATCAGTTTTAAAAAGAAGTACAATTTCAAACCTAATTAAGCAAGTAAATCAGTTAAATTGACAGCCAAAGTAAACAGCCAAACATTATAGCAAGCAGTAGAATAATTAGAAACCTTAGGACATAAAGACATAGAGATGAAATCAGTCGAAAAAGTAAAGGAAGAAAATCGGAGTTAAACACTTAAATGTTTTAAAACATTTTTGTAGAAACTTCTTAAAAAAAATTAAACTCTAGCTTTTAGGGGAAAATGAAAATTGGTTAACAATGACAGGAAAAACAGCAGAATCTTAAAGGAAAAGTAACAAACAAACTTAAACCGCTTCAGATCTAAAGAGATTTGAATGGATTTATCCAGAAATAGTTAGGTTATGTAAAAAAAATGAACAGAGGTGAGAAAAATCTGGTTGGAACCAGATATTTGAAGTCATAAACACGAAGGTATTAGTACTCACAGACATAGGAATGAACACAGACGGATTCATCGAGAACATGAGGGATTTGAACCAAATCTGGTTCGAATGTCTTTGAGATTCCATCAAGCAATACGATCATAACACCAGTAGATATAGGAGGTCGGGTAAGGCTTGAAAATTGAATATAAAACACAAGAATCAAAGGGGTTTCAGTGCTAGCGGGCTAGGGTTAGGAGGAGGTTGAGAGAGAAGAGAGGAGGAAGGGGTTTCAAGGGCGGTCGTTTTGGAATAATGGGTAGGGTTTTGGGGTCGTTTGATTAATTAAAATGGAAAGAATATCCTGGACCGTTGATCAGATCAACGGCCAAGATTAATTCTAGGCTAGGGCAGGTATGGATCAGGGTTATGGGTTAATATAATGGGGTTGGGGTGAAAATTGGGCTAAGGTCCGAAAATCAAATTAAAGAGGCTATATGTTGAATATCCAATTGATTTGATAAAGCAATTTATAAAAATAGGTAATAAATGGTAAAATGATATTTATGCATGAAAATGATTTAAAATAATTACTTAATATTATAAAAATATAAAAGGTCATTTTCATGTAAAATCAAGTAATTATGCACACATGGGCTATTATTGTAAAGTTATTACAATTATAACCTAAAGACATAAATATAATTATGCATACAATAATTAAAGCTTAATATAAATATAGATGATAAAATTAAGCAATAAAATTATTATAAAATCATTTGTGATGCAATATGTAACTATTTGGACAATAAAATAATAGAATAAATTAATTCGAAATCCTTTTTAAAATTACAGAAAATTATGGAAAAATATTAATTGATGCTCATGCATTGTTTTGAAAGTATATATGCATTTTGAAAATAATATAGGGAAAAATTGGGTATCAACAAGTGTGTTGAATGATCCTGTCATGTTTTTTTTAGTTGAGGAGTGAAGTAGATTTTCATGTCGTGACATAAGTTCAGACTCAGGAAGATTAAGTGATTGCGTAATAGTTATGACTGTGGAAGGGTATAAAGAGATGTTAGTTTGAGGCGAAGCAAGTAGGTTATCTCCTGCGGGGTGGCATGAGGTTTGAGTGATCCCTATGTTGTTTTATAGCGAGTTCTCTTTTACCAGTGAATTATATATAAAGCAATTTGAGTTTGGATCGCTTGTGGAAGTTGGCTTGGCTATTACAAGAATGTGAGATTTACAGATGATTTGAGATATTAGATGGTTTGTGTTACATGAACTTATGAAGAATTTAGTTGAAGTTCTGTAACGACCCGATCGGTCGTATTGCGTTATCGGACCTTGTTCCCCTTAGCGGCTATGACTTGCGGGGGCGGGTGGTCCGGGATTCAGAAGTGTTTAGAGCAATACTGGAACATTTGGTTCCTTCAGGTTGGCCTTTAAGGCCAAGTTTGACTTCGGTCAACATTTTAAGCAAATGACCTCGGAATCGAGTTTCGATGGTTGCGGTAGCTTCGTATGATGTTATTAGACTTGGGCGTATGTTCGGAACGGGTTTTGGATGACCCGGGAGCGTTTCGGCGCCCAATATCGAAATAAGAATTTCTTTAAGTTAATATTGTGGTTTGGGACGTGTTTTTGTGTTATCAAGATCCGAACAAAATTTTGAGACCGGGAATAGTTCCGTTATGTCATTTATGACTTGCCTGCAAAATTTGGTATCATTCCGAGTAGTAAAGGTCAGTTCGACGCATTGTTAGCGAATTCTAGAACTTAAAGTTCAAAGTTTGATTCAATTTGGTTTTGGGGTCGGATTCTTAGTTTTGTTGTTGTTTTTCACGTTCTGAAAATTCGAGTGAGTCAGTATCATGAATACAGACTTGCCAGTTTCTTTGGACGGGGTCCCTAGGGGCTCGGGTGAGTTTCGGACCCCTCGGAGCTAATTTAAAAATACCAGAAATTCCAGGTCTGGTTTCCTTCTCCGCGTTCGCGGAGGGGTTACCGCGTTCGCGAAGAAGGAACTGGGCAGGGGTGGTGAATGCCCTGTGCGTTCGCACTAAAGGCACTGCGATCGCGATAGGCTGGGCTCCTGACCCAGTGCATTCGCAAACCTCCCCGGCGTTCGCATAGAGTCCGGCCATTGGGCCAGCCCAGCTACCCCTTACCATGTGCGTTCGCAGGGCTCCCTCCGCGTTCGCATAGAAGGCCCATGTGGGTTTGGGAATTTATGCACCGCAAACGCACTGCCCAGGTTGCGTTCGCATAGAGGAAACCACTGGGCAGTGTGTTTTTATAGCGGGATTAATTCATTTTCTTCTTCTTCCTTGGGGCGATTTTTAGCATTCAAGAGGGGCAAACGACCTAGTTATTGAAGGTAATTAAATTCTACCCTAGTATTAGTTTAATGCATGAATTACTAGTTAAATTAACTACCTAATTAGTGAAAATTAAGGATTTGGGTAGTAAACTAGGGCTTTTGAAAATTTAGAAAATTACCCGTGTCTATGAATTCATACAAAAATCGTATATTAACGATCCTTAGGTTATGGGTGAGTGTTTCCTTCGAGAATTTTCGGAATCCGAGCATGCGGGCCCGGGGTTGGATTTTGGGATTTCTTTAAGAATGATGAATTTGACTAACTAATAGGAGAATTCCATGCTTTGAGTATAATTTGATATATTTACGTAACGTTTGGTTAGCTTCGAGTCCTTTGGGCGACGAGTACGGAGTTTCGGGCGCATTCTTGACCCGGGGAGTAGGTGCGACGCGAGGTGAGTCTCCTTTCTAACTTCGTAAGAGGGAATTGTCCTCGTAGGTGTTTTAGATGCTATGTGTGATAATTGTGGGGGCTACTTACGTACAAAGTGGCGAGAGTCCGTACGTAGCGGCTATTATTATTATGTCCGGGTAGTCAGGTCCACATCATGCCTTGTGTTTTACTTGAAATGAACTATATGCTTAATAAATTAAATGTTGCATGTGGCTTATTTCCCTGAGATCGTGGAATTTTGAGGAAATTTGTAAAGAATCGTTACTGAAAAGTAATTTAAAAAGGAATATTGTGTGTGCATGTGACCGCTTCGCAATTTACATTCCACGAGCGGAGTGTGATTTCTCCCCACTCTTATGGGAGCGGGTCGTACGCCACGGCGGATTGGAAGATGCACTTATGGTTCAGGCCATTTGATCCTCGGCAGTGCATAGAGATGATTACTTTATGGCAAATATGCACTTATGGTACGGGCCGTTCGATCCTCGACAGTGCATAGATGTGAGTACTTTATGGTAAGGTGCACTTATGGTTCGGGCCGTTCGACCCTCGGCAGTGCACGGATATGACTATCTTATGGCTCAGGCCGGTTGCCCTCATCCTTTATGCGCATGATTTATTTGTTACTAAATTCGTGGACATTGATTTGACAGATATTTGGAGGAAGGTGAAGTAGTAATTGTTTATTTATTTCCAGTATTTTCCTTGGATTTCACTGCCTTATATATATTTGTTGCTTCACTGCCCTTACATGCCTACCGTTTTCATCATATTATGTTAAATTATATTATTGGACCTTAGTCAGTGTCAAGTCGACCTCTCGTCACTACCTCTTCGAGGTTAGGCGGGATACTCACTGGGTACATATATATTTATGTACTCATACTACGCTTTTGTACTTAATTGTACAGGTTCTGAGGCTGGTGCACTTGGTTGTCAGACCGGAGCTTGATTTTGATTGTAGACAGACCTAACTTCAGGTGAGCTGCTTTCTCCTGGAGATCTCCGGCAACACCATGGGGTTTCTTTTGCTTATTTCCCGTCTATTTCTTTCAGACAGTGGGACTGTATATTATATCTTTTGTATATTCTGTTAGTATGCCCATAGGACTCGTGACACTAGTTCTTGGCACACACGTGATAGTTATTATGGATTACAGGTCTAAATATTTATTGGCTCATGCCTCCTCATGATCGCTTTTGATTAAAAACTGACTAATTATCCTTGTTGATTTATGTCTTAAGTTTTAAAAACTGAGTATATGTTGAAATGTTTAATCTAATAAGAAGGAACCCTTAGTAAATTGAGTGTTGCCTTGCCTGACCCCGCTATTGGCGCCATCACGACCTAAGTTAGGATTTTGGGTCGTGACAAGTTCAGTGCGAGATTTTTGCAGCAGCAAAGTATGGGCATTATGAGTTATTTTGTGTCTTTATATATGGCTTGGAGCCAAGTGGGGGAGTCTGCTATGGATAAGTTGATTGCACGGTTATGTGCTGTATTGGTTTCAGTTTGAGGTATATTGGTGAATCAGTTATGACTGGCAGAGGTTGAGTTCGAGGAGGACTCGAGCAAAGGAATTTCTGGATACGGGTTGTATTATATTTGTGGGTATATGAGAAACACTGAATGATTGAGTTGTTATCCATAAAGAATGTAGCGTGCATGGAGTAGGGAATTCACTCGGTTGCTTAGAAGCGTGGATTACTTCTTAGGGTGTTGGTGTGCAAATGAGGAACATGTCGTTCGGTCTGTTTGATCAGTTTAATTGAGATTTGAGTAGAGTGGATGACTCTCGAGAATGGTTCTAATGGATTCAAGATTTATATATAACAATTGGGAATCTTCAGGATGTGTATTTGGCTAGAAACTGAGATTTATATTGGAGGGTGTCAAGACTTGTGGCATTTCTATATCATTATGGATTCTACATTTCAGTATCAAGAAAGGGAAAAGAAGCGGCTTTAGATTCATGGAAGGTCTCTTCGGAGTGGGTATCTTAGTTGTGGTACTTTTGGGGTGCTTAAGAGGGAATTCAGCGGCTTTTGAGCCTTAGGGCGGTGTGGTTCCATGCTAGAGTTCGTGGGGCACGTTTGGTTAAGGAACGTAGTGTTCTAGCAAGGAGAAGTATCAATCTGAAAGGCAATTCAGGAAGGAATCGAAGAATTGGGACAACTTGTTAGTAGGTTGGATCATCAAGGTAATGGATATAATCGGTTCTTTGGGTGCTTATGATGTGTGGGTTTCTACAGGTGCTTCGTGGCAATCCTCTTGGGTTTAGGCAGCATGCATGGCTTGGTTGAGATAGAGAGATTAAGTTTTGATGGCTTGATTATGTGCAAATGAGTTTCGAAGAGTTTTTAATGGTTACTACCATGGTTTGAGGTGTATATTTCCTATCGGTGTGTGGAACATGTTGCGAATAGGGATTTCTCCTGGATGGGATCAAATGGAAGGTCTCTAACTGGTTGAGTATGTAGTTTACTATGACTTGGAGTGGATTATGAGATTTTCGTACTTTTCATACGATGGCATGGTATATGCGGTGTGTTGTGTGGGATTAAGATTTGCATGAGCAAGGTCCCGGTGTATTCTTAGGCAGCATGAACGGTTTCAGATGACTAGGTGAATGATATTACTATTTGGTATGGCTGGATGAAAGTATACATTTCAGAAGGGGCAATGTGTTTTGATTTATGGATACCTCATTGGTATTGCAGCACTCCTAGTTGATCGAGTGTTGATATTCAAATTTTTCTATGTGGCACAGAAGAATTATAGAAGTATTCCTCGTGGGATGATCGTGTATGAGAGATGTGTTAGACATTCAGCGAGATGGGATCAGATATGGTGATTCGTGTTTTCTATGGATTTGGAGACTGGAAGTTCTCAGGAGCAGATTGTATCATGGTTGTGGACTGTGAAGTCGTGGACGAAGCTAGCCAGATGATATTATGTGTTATGATTCAGTCATTGTGGAACATCAGGGGGTTATTTATCTATTTGTAGGTGACTAAAGCTGATTTGGGGTCCATTGGTAGGCCCGGTTAGGATGTGTATTCTACACCGAGTCGGATTGGTTGACTCTATACTGCTATTGTTGAGGGATGTGTCATTCGGTTGTTGTTGAGCTTATTCGTGTTCTGAAATGATATGTGGGTTACTCTTCTATGCTAAGAGGTGTTGTGAATTGTGGGTTATAAGCACACATGGTGCGGTTCTATTGGGGCCTTAACGGAATTTGAGCGAGATGAGCATCTGAGTATTGCATGATTGGTGGCGTATTGGTTATGTTCTTTCGGGGTTTGTATGGCACTGTGTCATTTGCCTTTCCGTGGTTATGGTAATGCACTTTGAGTACTTGATGTCGAATTGCGCGTGATTATTAATTTTGAGCAGGGTGGCTTGAGGTATATGCCATGCACCAGTGTTTAGATGGGGCACGCATTGCAGCGAAATTATGTTGAGGTATGAACCTTTGTGTTAGATTCGTACGATGGTCCTACGGGATGTGATATATTTTCAGTATTTCATTGTGGCAGTGCTTGTTAATCTTGCAGGACAGTTCTCTCGTTTGAGTCATTTTTTCATGATTTAAGTACATTTGGGTTGTTGCTTATTGGTGTACGGATTGCACGGGTTGTGGCTTTAGATTGTGTTGATGTGGCATGTCACTAGAATGATTCTGTTGGATGATATGAGGTCATTGGACCTAGAATGGATACTATTGTAATTGATTACAACATAGTTAGAAGGATAATATCGGAAGTCGGCTTAGAAATCGGCTATAGTTCTTGTCGAAGGAAGGAGAGTTCCATGATTTGTTGGTCTGATAAGTGGTTACGAGTTTCTGCGTGTTTCTTTTCTCATTGGCAGTGTACAAAGGTTCCGAACAAGATTTTAGTTGATATGAGGTTCGTTACCGGTGTCGATTAGGTTATCGAGCAGCTATTGCGGTAGGAAGTTATCACTATGAGTATTTGAGTTGTGTGGTATATCTTGTGATTGTGCCGTAGGTCATGGTTATGGCTTGATACAGTTTGTTCAGACTTATACAGTGTGTATATGCGAAGTCCGGGTCTTGTAGTAATTCCGCATGTTAGAAATTGGATATTGTGGTTTATGGACTAAGGATGGAGTACTGATATTCCATTGTGTGGTGTGGTCGAGCCTAGTTGAAATAGGGTGGCGTGGGATCAACCCTGGGTATGCGCATGGTAAAGTTATACGGGGGTTTGATGGCCTTGGGAACAACTCTTGGCACGTTCGAGGACGAACATATGTTTAAGTGGGGGAGAATGTAACGACTCGAACGGCCGTTTTAAGCATTTGCACTTCACTCGGTAGTTTGGGGGCACGAGTAGGTTCAGATGATGTATTAGGACTTCAGTGCGAACATTTGAGTTCATTCCGAGTTGATTTGATATGATTCGGCGCGAGTTTTTGGAAGTCGAAAGTTCATTAAGTTTGATTTGAGGTGTGTTTCATAGTTTCGATGTTGTTATGCGTGATTTGAGGCCTCGAGTAAGTCTGTATTATATTATGGGACTTGTTGGTATGTTCGTACGGGGTCCCGAGGGGCTCGGGTGAGTTTTGGATAGAATTAAGTTGTGTTGCGCTCGTTTTTCTTATGTTTCGACATGTTTCTTCAAGCATAAATGGTACTACATTGAACAAATGAGCTTCAGTTTCTCTTTTGGTTGAAGCATTAGATTCGTATTGTAATTACGAATCCATAGCAAAAAGAATCGTCGAATTTGGACATCGTATGAGGATTGTATGGTCATTTTACTAAGAATTGGGTTGCCAGATTTTTCAGATTAATTATGAAATTGCCACTGACTTCGTATTTAAAAATCTGCACTATTTTCAAATATTGAAACCAACATATCTCCGTCATTATAAGGTCAAATGGAGTAATTCAAAAGTCTATCTTGACTGAAATTTCACAAGGAATTCATTAGAGGCGTCAAAAGTAAGTTTTGGGATCATTTGACATGCAAAACAAGGCAGAACAGCTGGGCAAAAGTACTTAATATCGAAGGTTTGTTCATTTGGTCATATTTTGAGTTGGGGAGCTCGGATTTGGACAATTTTTTGAGGAGATTTTCACCCTATGGATTGGGTTAAGTGTTCTATGCTTAATTTTGGTTATATTTCATGAATCCGTCTTTGTTTTTAGCATTTAATTGGTGATTTCAAAGTGAAATTTGAGGGTTTTTTCTAAAATTTCATAAAGTGAATTTTTGAGTTTTGAACATTGATTCAGAGTCGGATTTGAGTGAAACTAGTATGGTTGGACTCATAATTAAATGGATTATCATATTTAATGAGTTTTGTCGGGTTCCAAGGCACGGGCACGGGTTGGGCTTTTTGGCTGATTTTGGCTTTTGATTAAAGATTCGATATTTTTCGATTGGGATTGGTTCTTTAAGCATTGTTTGATGTATTTGAGTTGTTTTTGGTTAGTTTCGAGGTCGAACGCACAGTATGGCATTTTTGGAGCATCGCTTGGCTTGCTCGGTATTGGAATTTGCTTGTTCGAGGTAAGTAACTCTTCTAAACTTAGTGCTGAGGGTATGAAACCCCGAGTTACGTGCTATGTGATTGATGATGAGGTGACGCACATGCTAGGTGACGGGCGTGTGGGCGTGCACCTAGTGAATTGTGACTCCTTTATTTTCATAGCACTGTTTAGTGGCCATTTTTTGTTGATATCTGTGTTTTCACCACGTGATTAAGTAACTGAACTGTGAATCATGCTAGCTATCCTGTTTAGGCCTTATGCTGATATTGTTAGGACCCATAGTGGTTGCTTCTTACTGTCATCTCATTGATTTCATTGACATTCCGTACTCAATCATATTCATGCAGTCATATCATATCTCAGTCTTAGTTGTTGTGTATTGATACATCATATCATTGTTGTCGGACTAGTTTCATGACATTGTGAGCCCGTGAGTGAGACTGGAGAGACTGATGACTGAGAGAGGCTGAGATCCAGTTTATGAGTGATAGTTATGGGATCGGGCTGCACGCCGCAACAATTATATTGATGATTATGATAACACTTGTGTTGTAGGAGCCCTCCGAAGTCTGTACACCCCCCTAATGAGCGCGAGTGATATTATTGAGGGATGGATTTCCCTGGACATGGATTTGTCCGAAGTACTTGATACCTGGAGATGGATTTCTCCACAGGGTTGGATTGCCTTTTTTCCTCGGTACTGGGTGACTTATAGTCAGTGTTGTATATGTTCCAGGATGGATTTCCTTGGGTTGTATGGGCCATATACAGTACCGAGTGGTTGAGCATGATAAATGGAAAACGTGAGATTGAGTACTCTGAGAGTGTGAGTACATGATTCATCTCTAAGATACATGGCATTGGCATGCACAAATGACATACATGCATAGAGATGCATTTTTCCTCATGTTGTACGATATCACGTCATTCATGAATTTTTACACACATTGATATGTGGGCATAGAGAGGTATTTCACACTTACTATATGGAAAGAAAACGAAACATCTAATTTATTGTGGAAAGGATTTTTGGAAAAATTTACGGTTTTCAAATTATCTCATATTTTACGACGATTTCGGTAAAAAAATTGAGTTTTCATTGATATTCTTGAAAAGTGGAACTATTTTCGAAAAACTGTGAAAAAGCTGAGCATTTTTATCGCTGAGTTACTTTATTATTTATATGCTCTACATTATTATGAACTTCTATTGGTTATTGCTGTTGGACCCGGGCTATGTTCCAGCTCGTCTCTGCTTTCAACCTAAGGTTAGGTTTGTCACTTACTCAGTGGGGTCGGTTGTACTGATACTACATTTCTGCACATTGCGTGCAAATGTTGGCTGTTGTTGTTGCTCTGTTCGATGGTTGCCGTATTTGAAGATGTACCTGCATTACTGTTGTAACTGCCTCTTGTTCATAGTAGCCTTAGATTTATAAAAACTTTGTTAATATACTTTTCAAACATAAGATGTATTTTCTTCATATCAGCTTTGTAAATTCTATTCTTAGAAGCTCATGATTTGTACTACCAGTCCTTGGGAAAGGTTTAAGATTCAGAAAATTCCTTTGTTTGATTCTCTTATCACTATTATTGAAATTGGACATTTATTAGTTGGCTTACGTAGCAGGTTAGGTTAAGTGCCATCGCGACTAACGGATTTTGGGTCATGACAATTTCATGGACAAATTATTTATTTGTTTTCGAGGTCGAAATCGGGATGCACCTGATAGGCGTTTAGCCTTTCTCCGACAGTTTACCATAGTGGATGCTTCTCCGGCACGGGCTACGACTATTCTGTCATGGAGCAACATGGCTAACTTACCCTTGCCTCAGTACTAGAATTCTCCCTCAGAGAATACCAACCTGAACATTACCCACAAGGTGTTTGCGGAAAAGCCAAATAGGGGAACTAAAACTGTTATAGTTACTAAATCGATACTACCAACACCTGAGGAGACCTGAAATTCAGTTTTGGAGGAAGCAAAGAGGAATTTGAACCCCGTTTGCCACAATACTTGGTTGAACCATTTGAATACAACAACAACAACAATGGGGCGCGCAAAGTGTTCAATGAATTGTCCGATTGGTATGAAGATGTTATTCAAGAGACGAATGTTATGCAAGAGCCACAAAAGGAGCTTACTTTAACAATAAAGACCCACTTCTCCAATGGTTTAATGTATCATGTCGCTCCGATTGATGCGGCAAACAATAATGCTAATGTTGTTGAAAATGAAGACGAGGATAATAAATAAAAAGTTGTTACTGCAATCATAGAGAAGACTCCACTATATATTGGTTCTGCATTCTCTATTTCTGGTAACCTCATCATGATTTCTGGTCGATATGGACTTGGGTTAGTCCAAAACCTAGAGGCGATGTCTTGTATGCATCTGCTTGCACTTACGACCAACTTCTAAACAAAGGTATATTTAGTCACTTAGGTGACCTTAGTCATGCTGATCTTGTCTTACCATTGCATCGATATCCACCTAGTCAATTCATATTAGACTTTCCATTTGATCCTAGCTTTAGTTTTCTTACCACGTTCCATAGAGTTACAAAAAATTGTGTATTATGTGGTGCCTCGAGCAACTTTAAGCTTGATAAGTTCGTGACATTCATCGTGTGGAATTCTTTCACTGCACCTTTGAAAATTCGATTTAGAAATACATACAGTGTTCACCAGTATAATCTGTTGGGAGTTGCTTTCGACATTCTTTCTATACTTGCTGAAGGGAATTAGAATGGAGAGACAGTAAGTCTTACTGTCGAGAACTATGGATTGGTCATACAATTTTGAAGTGGTTCGACACTAGGCATGCTTTTATGGTTGATTTTGGTTGTACAACTCTTCCTAATGTTCCTTTAAGCTCTAAATCGGACTCGCACACATCGTTTGATGAAATTTCTACAAGGAGTAGAGATTCGGTTGCAATGTCGTACTTTGAGACTGTGAGTGAGATGGAAAGTACGTTTCTGTATCCGATTTTCCCAAGCTCTTATCCACAGACTGTGCAACAAATAGCAAAATTTGTCACTGTTGCTAGTATCTAATATTAAGGGTGTGGATTATGTGGCTGGGCTTGAAGGTTTATAAGTACGGATTTTGACTGCTTATTTGCTCTCTTTTACTTGCGTTTTAACTAAAAAATGCTTAAAGATATTCCGGAGAACTAATAAAATGTGATTTCTTGCAGGGATATTGGGAAACGATCCAAAGAAGTGAAAATCAACTCAAAAAGGAGTAAAATAGGACAAGGACCAAAACAAGGCAAAAAGGGCCACAGTGAGGACCGTACAATATTGCGTGCGGCTGCAGACTCTAAAGATGCACTGATGGTATTCCTTCATAGAATGCGGACCACACAATTATTGTGTAGGCTTAGAAGATGAGATTCAAAGAGCCATGTTTTGGGAAGATTGAAGATGTGCGGACCGCACTATTATTGTGCGGCCGCATGAGCCAAAGTGCGGCCGAACTCATAAATGTGCGGTCCGCAGAATGAAGTCTAGCCTCAGTCCAAGTTCAAGTATGTGGCCGTACTCAGAAATGTGAGGTCCCCACAATTAGAGGAAGTGCGGTCGCATCCCAGTTTTATGAGACCGCAAAAAGCTCACTTGACCAGTCAATATCAAAGTGCCAACTGCACAGAGAATTGTGCAGCCGCACAACCTCCGCAGGAATAATTTTGTCAAATATTTTTAGCTGGGTATAAATAGAACTTTTTGTCATTTTAGGTTAAGTTTTGTAAGTTAGGAACACCTGAAAATTTTAGAGCCATTTTTATTTACTGTATTGAGTAATTTTGTACTAGTTTAGCTTCTAAACATTAGATTTTCTTCCCTTAATCAAGTATTATGAATTTTAGCTTAGAATCTTCTTCAATTTCTTCATTTTTCATGAGTAGCTAAACCCTTAGCTAGGGTTGTGACCCAATCCTAGTATGGGTACTTAATGGGTTATTGATTTAAGGCTTATTTATGATTTGGTATATGATATTTAACCTTGTTCTTGTTTGAATTCTAGAATTAATGGTTGAAAACATTGATTCATGCCAAATTGACTTAATCTCTACTTGAGAAAGTGAGACTAACTCTTGGAAAACTTGGCTAACTAGGAATTTAGGTGAACTCAAGAAATTGATCGCCCCAATTAAAGGGTCGAATCTAGATATAGTAAGACCCGGCTAGAGCATTTACCACTTGTTTCATGAAATATCCATTTGGACTGGAGAAAGCCAAATCAGGAAAAATCACTCAAACTACCGAGAGGTACAGAGTGAGTAATTGCGTGTGATTGTTATATCGTATCCCGATCAACCAAACATGTCCTAAAACTCTAAATCCGATGGGTAACTAACTAGGCGGAAGTCGCAATCTTAGATCTTTTATCACTTGAAAAATAACCAAAAACCAAAAACATTGTTTCTTAGCTTTACAATTGCAATCAATAGCGTAAAAGTAGAAGTAGAAACAACCAAAGAATATGTGGAAGTGTAATCTAGGGCACGTCGTACATTCACACTAGGTATATATCTAATCTCACATCAAGCTCCCTATGGATCGACCCCTACTTGCGTTGAATTTTTATTATTGCTTTGACCACCTCACAACCTAAATTAGTGGTATGAGTTTGGGCGACATCAAAGGTCTCTTGCTAAAGGTGAAAAATTCTGAGATGAAGGCTTGGGCCATGGAGGTACATTCACTTTTGAAAACCTTAAGCAGGAAAGTGTTGCCACTAGCCAGAATAGCGATGTACAAAACTTGTTGGAGTTCTGGTTGCTATAACGTAGACTTGTTGACTGCATTCAATGGTGCACTTAGAGATGGGATTGTTTTATTATATTGGGGTCCTGATGCTTCCCAAGCAGATTATTTTAATAATGCCATTTCTATAGGATCAGTTCAAGCTTTAAGACTTGGAATTCTTGTGCTTGCTTCAGATGATAATCAAGAAAGTCAAAGTTTATATACAATTCTAGCTCTATGGACGTTCATTATTGCTGCCAGTTATACTAACATAGATTCTACACATGCAATAGAGGAGTAGCTTAGTTTAAATGATCTGATTGTAATGTGGTTAGAAGGAATTACTGACTCGAACCATGAGGGCAAGGTTTTTATTGAGGACATGGGTATTGTTATGAATCAAAATAGTCGTGATTCCACATTTGGGCTTTTGGCAAAGTACATATGGGACTCGAGCTGAAAATAAAGCATGTGCGCTGCGCGTGACAGAGACCAAGGAAATCAGGAGATAAGTAATACGTTCATTGCATTCTAGAGTTAAGCTGAATTTTGTAAAAATTTCCCCTCTCTGACCTCTCCCTTCCCTTCCCCTCAATTATTTTTCTCTGTGGCCCTGTCTTCCCATACCCTTTCTTTTTGTTACTATTCTTAGTTATTACTATTACTTTTCAGTGTAATTCCTTTGTTATCAAAATCAATATACCAATCTGTTATTTTTGTATTTGGTTGTGGATATTGGATCCATAACATCGTGAAACTTTCACCGCACACTATCACCTCGAAACAATTTTGATACGCTTCGCCCCAGGTCTCACCCCGAAAATACTTTTTAAAACACTAATTATAATCAAGTACGTGCCAATTAACTCCAACAACGTATGTCATTGGGAAAAGATAGTAAAGGCCGGTCAATTTAGCTTTACCACCACGCTGTCACGCCATTTCTCTTCAATTCCACAAAACCCCTTAACTACATTTTTGTACGTAATCTCAATCCTTATCAATTCTGAAGGGTAAAGTGGTAATTTACGGTCTTCTTCTCAATCGCCTCATGTCGAACATCATATAAATACTTCCGGGCCTCCTGCCTTTTCTCTTTTTCCCTCTTTTCCATTTATAAAATAAACGGCCAAAAAGGAACTCAGACCGAGTGTGAAAATATGCGAAGGTTTTTTGGCATAGGCTCCACCGGAGACTCGCCGCAGCAAGATTCTCCGTCACCGTCACCGTCACCGTCACCGCCGACGTCTCCGTCTCCATCGCCTCCACAGCGTTCCTCTATCAATGTCGCTACGGGACCAGCGAGGCCGATACGTTTCGTGTATTGCGATGAGAAAGGAAAGTTCCAGATCGATCCCGAAGCCCTAGCGGTACTTCAGCTTGTCAAAGAACCAGTTGGCGTTGTCTCCGTTTGCGGTCGCGCTCGTCAAGGCAAGAGCTTTATATTAAACCAGGTAAAATAAATTTGTAATTTCAGTAATAGAATATTTTCATCCTCCTTTGTTTATTAAGGTTTTGCTTTCTGGTGTTGTAGTTCTTAATTTTTAGTGGGACTTTGTGACCTTGTAGCTGATTGTTTGGATAAACTAGTTTAGCAAAGCACATTACTCTGAAATAAGAAACAGAATAGTAAATAAGTACGAAGGAACTAAGCCAGCAAAAAAAAAAGGTAGGCGAGGGGAATTAGGGCTAGAAGTTTCCTGGATAAATGTGTTGCAGCTGTTGGAAAACTATATGTTACTTTAAGTAGTTTGCAAATGTCATGCTAGTGATTAAAGTAGGGGTGAAATTTGTAATTCTGAGACTGCAGATGAAAAAGTTCCTTCTAGGCTGTTATGAAGTGGATTTATCATGTCAGCACTAAATAAAAGATGGTCATTGTAGATGACCAAAAAAGGATGGAAATACTCATTTAAAATATTGACTAGATAAATACAGAACTATGCAATGGAGGGTTTCTGCAGGAGAATAGAAAAGCATGAAGTGAAATGCCTGAAAAAGCTCATGGGGGTTTAAGTTAGAAACTAGAAGCTAAGCGAGCATCTCTTCGAAGTGAAGTACACAACTCACAGAAAATATGAAATTTACTTAACATATGCTCTCTTTGTTCCACTTTATGTGGCACGACTTGATTAGGTACCCATTTTAATATATTAGTTTGACATAGTTGTGAAGTCGAAGAAAATATTTACGCAACGATGCAAAATTAATGTGAAAGAGAAAATATCGCATCAAAACTTAAATATGATTTTCTAAATAGATTTGAGCTCTAGAAATTGTGAAAATTGTAAAATGCTATTACTATAATACTTTTGAGTTTTGATAACCGATAACTACATACCCTAGTCCCTAGAGGATAGTTGGCTTGTCCCTCTACCCTTCTCCAATTAAATATCAGTCTTTTGTCTGCAGCAGGGTTCAAACATGTTAAGTTTCCATAGATCACAAGCTGCGCTCTTATGGCTAGACTAAAGCACTGAGGGCATAAAGTAGTATTATTACTAGAATGATGTCATTTTAATATCTAGAAATGGAACATCCAATATATAACAATGATGATATCATTTAAAGACCTAATTTCAACATCATTTTACCCGTAACTAAGTAACAAAAGATCATTTTAAACATAATTCTAGAAGTTCAGATAAAGAAAATTCAAGCAAAAATTGGTTTCAGTTTTCAATTCTTCAGTCAAGACGGCTAATTCAGAACATTTAATATCATATTTAATTGGTTTAGTAATTATACACATAGGTAGTTTCAATTACAAAGTCATTTTATATTCTTAAAATAATCAACCTTATATGAAAAAGGGGAGTGCATTGGTTAGAACTTCACAACTTTAAAAGTTTGTTATGCTGTAGGAGAAGACATATTATATTGGCAGACTTCACAAGAAGATATGGATATCTATTCCTCTGTGCATTGCCTGGACTATATGGATCGAAAGAAATTAGAGATGTTTTGTAGATAAAAAGAGATGTTAATTGTTGTTAAATATTGATGTTTCCAAAATTTTTACTATTGGATGAAAGGGAATTTAGTTTTGAATTTGAATGATATGCTGGAATTTTTTTAATAAGTGAATGACATGCTGGCCTTGTTAGATTCTTTGATTATGTAATGTAAAACAAGTCCTGCCTTTTGTATTTGCTGCTGTACTCTTGATACTGTTTCTTAATAAAACTTTACTTTGTAACTTTTTTTTTAAAGAGACTGAAAAAAAAAATATGTGGAAGGAGAAAATAGAATCGCTGACAACAAGAAATAGCAGAAGAAAAGAAGCCCGAAAATAGTAGTAGTAGAAGTCTAGAAGGGGACCCTCACCTAAGAATAAATACAAATGTGCAGATCAATGTTTCTCTTCTATTTACTACGGCAATGAAGAATCAAATTATCACTATATTTATTCCTTTTCTATATCTGTTTGATTTATATGGTGTTTAATTGGGCGGGCATGTAGTTTAGGAGAGAAATAGACTTTTCAAACATAAGCCCTTTTTCTCTCTATATACATACACACACACACTTTCTTTTGTTTTGAGATTAGGATCTTGTTGTGATGTCATTCTTTTTTCTTTTTCTTTCATCTATACTGGAACCATTGAATTCATTAGATACCGATTTCTATCTCGGAAACGTGTTTTCTCCTCTTTGATTTTCTTAACTATCTTCTATGGAGACATTTTTTTGTCAAATCAAATATGATTTTACCATTTTGGAATCTGCAATTCAATATTGTTTGATATATACCCCATCTACATGTCTCTCTTCCTGCCATTTTGCCATTCAATTTGGAATACTGAAACGGTCAATTCTTTTGTTTTATCTTCACTTCCGCTTGAACATATGCATGCGTATATATCACATTATCTAAGAGTCGTATGGTTTTCAACATGCCCATGGTTTTCCTACAAGAGCATGGTGTTGAAGGCTTATGAGATTGTTATAACTAAAGAGTTCCCAAACATGCAATGTCATCCTTTTGGAATGGACCAAAATTAAAATCGTGCCATAAGATGGAATAGGGAGTAAGTGCGAAACAAATCAAGAGAATAAAATTTTACTCATCAAAAACGTATTAAGAAAGGAAGAAAGAGTAATAAGAGGAGTCATTCAACATAGAAGGAGAGGAAGACAACAAACAGAATGCCATAGTGAACTTGGAGAGGGTCCTAGTACTTTTCTTCATTTAACTTCTCAAAAAAAAAAAAAAAAACATATTTTTGCTTGAGTTGCTTTGTGCTTCACCATCTGAGGCGTGTACTCGCTCTTAGCAATAGCCGCATCACTTAACCCATCGGAAGCGATACCTCTTTTTTCGTGTCACTCTGACACTTAAGTGATATGGGATTGCTTTTAGTAGTGCAGTTTTTCTGTATTAGTGTTTCAGTTTAGAGCTTTATGACTGGACTAATCTTCACATTGTCTAGAAATGGAGATCTGAAAACTTTTGAGAAGCCTCTTTGGCTTCATAATTGTCTAGGGCATCAAATCCTGCAGTTTCTGTTGATGTTTTGGATCGTTTAGGAAACGCTCTTCAAAGGGGGAAAGTTTCCGGGCAAACATGATGCTAGCTTTCCGTGTGTTTCTTCATAGAACTCCTTATCGTGGTCCTCAAGCAGTAAACTTGATCTATGTGGAGTATCTTCTGTTTTTGCATCATGAAGTAAACTTTATCTCCATTGTGCTGAGTGTTTCATTTTTTTCCCTTTAATTTTTAAGCTCATTTTGCGTATACTGCTGTTAAGCCTTACTGAAAGAAATAGTATAGCTTGTCGTCAACCCATGGTCCAAAGCCATACAGTGATAACTAGATTGATCTATCATATGGATAAATTTATCAAGATGTCAAAACAAACTTCCTTTCATTCTTTGGCCATTTCCTTTCTGATGGTAGATATTTGCTGTAAGGGAGAGCTTCCTAGTTATCAAGAATCAGATAACTGAGTTTCCTGCATGTGATTTAGCTTCTTGGGAGGAGCAGTGGCTTTCAAGTAGCACCAACTCATCGCCCATGTACCAAAGGCATTTGGTTGTGGAGTGCACCTTTGCGAAGAACAGCTCTTGATGGAACAGAATACAACCTTCTACTTCTGGACACAGAAGGAATAGATGCTTATGATCAAACGGTTAGATTTTATGCTTAAACATTTTTATCATTGTTGTACTGGAAGGGACAACATTCTTTCATCCACCACTCTTATTTCCCTTTTTGTTTGGAGTAGTACTCTGCATAATTGTTCCTCACTTTCTTATACATTTTGGGTTTGATTAAATTTTAATGTATAGTAACTAAACGGATACATTCCTCCCCCCCCCNNNNCCTTTTTTTTTTCTGTCCGTCCTCTCTTTATGTCTTCCTCCTTATTCATCTTTTAGTTGTCAACAGGGAACATACAGCACGCAAATATTCTCCTTGGCAGTCCTCCTCTCGAGTATGTTCGTTTATAACCAGGTTTGAACTACTCAGGCATGGATCTCATATCTCTTTCTGATAAGACATTCTTATGAGATAGGTCATTAAATCACAAAAGACTAAGGGCATGTGTCTCTCAAGAATGTACTTTTACTTTTGGTGACTAATGAGAAAAAGGCATTCTCGCGAGACACCCCCTCCTCTTTTGAATCATATACTTCTGATGTTTTCACAATCTGCTTTTTATGCACATATTTTTCTGACTTGTATCCAATTTTAGTCCAGTTTCCTAATATTCTTATCAATTTAGATGGGTGGTATTGATGAAGCTGCACTTGACCGCCTCTCTCTGGTCACCGAAATGACTAAGCATATACGTGTTAGAGCCTCTGGAGGAAGGACCAGTGCCTCTGAGATTGGACAGTTCTCCCCAATCTTTGTTTGGTTGCTAAGGGTAATTTAGAATTTATTTATCAGCATCAGTTTAGATTCTTTTTAGGTATTCTCTTCCGGATCATAAGTAAGTGGCATACAAGTATCTATTTTTTCTTTTGATTAGGATTTTTATTTGGACTTGGTTGAGGATAATCGCAAGATAACACCACGAGACTACCTAGAGCTTGCTTTGCGGCCAGTTGAAGGTGGCCGGAGAGATGTAGCCGCTAAAAATGAGGTACTCACATTAAATTGTTCTTTCATTTTGTGTGTTCACAAAAGCTCAATTGCTATTAGTAATCTTCTCTATCCGAAGGACTTCAATGGTAGTTCTTCTTTTCTTATTAAACAAAGAGTATCTCTCTATCCTAAGGATTGGCGAGTCGTATCTTGTAGAATACTTGCATTTGATATCTTTGTCCCATATTTGTTAAACTTTCCGTGGTAAATAATAATATAAACTTGTGACCGCAGATTAGGGAGTCCATTCGTGCTCTTTTCCCTGACAGAGAGTGCTTCACCCTTGTGCGGCCACTGAGCAATGAAAATGAGCTCCAACGGCTTGACCAAATACCTGTCAGTGCTCATAATTCATTCCCTACATTCTCTAAGATTATAATTACTGTCTGATTACTTTTCTTGTATTGGGAGTAACCCTTTATAGCTTTCTTACTGTGTTTTCATTTCACATGCAGTTGGAAAAATTGAGGCCGGAGTTTAAAGCAGGTCTTGATGCTTTGACAAGATTTGTTTTTGAGAGGACTAGACCGAAGCAATTTGGAGCTACTGTAATGACGGGACCAATATTTGCCCGTATAACTCAGTCCTTCCTCGATGCTCTTAACAAAGGGGCAGTGCCCACAATTACATCTTCATGGCAGGTCAATTTCGTTACTTGTTAGTGTTGTAGATGTAAGCAGGTTTTGTTTCTTCAATCGGCTTGATGTCTTTGATGTTTTTATCTGTATCTGCAGGAGCCTGAGTTATTGTTATATTATTATTTGGTCACAGACACCTTGAGAATAAACTGGGGAAAAGAAAGATTACTCATGCTCTAGATGTTTTTGTGTGCGTCATGTTTTAGTGAATTGTATTTAATGATAACACCTTACTTCATCAAAAAGAATGTTCTAGTGAATTGTAACCAAGAGTTAATTGGTTTTTTGTATAAGAGGCTTGTGAACTTTACATATTGTCATTTGTCTCCGACCCATGCGTTTCTCGGTCTTATGGTAAAGGTTGTGTCACTAGAGACTGAATACTGATACATATGGGACATTAATTATATTTGATGGTATTTAACTATTTATATTCCTGTCATGACTTTTATAAAGCAACAAAAACTCTTCTTTATCATGTTGTGATATTATCTAATAGAGTATCTTTATTTGCTCTGCTTTGAACTAAATCAACTATTGATAATTTTGTTTGACAAAAGAATAACTAAAGACGTCTTTAAGCTCAGATTGCCTTTCTTCCCTCTCATAAATTAACACTTAAAAGTTTCACCATGTCTGTTGTTCTAAAGTTGAATTATTTGTTTATCTTGCTCTGCGGACCTTCTTTGTAAAATATGTCCTCACAGATTGTGCTTGGCACTTATCATTTTTCTTTATCCTTGCTGCCTTTTTTTTTTTTTTAATCCGATTTTACTACTTACAGACAGCTCTTTTAGGTTTTTATATTTGACTATTGATTAATCAGAAAAATTGAATTTGGAATACATGCTGGGACCAGTGAGATGATCGTAGAATTGCGCATTATCTTCTAAACTATGCGAGATAATTGAGTTGGAAAGGACTTGCTGATAGTTTTTAGAAGTAGGGGACCAATCTTGCAGCCAGGTGGTTGCTCTGCCTAGTCTTGGGCTTATCCCAGACTTCAATGACAAATTAAGTGGTTGCGGTTCATTTTGTGGCTAAAATTGCATTAATCTGCAGTTTGAAGAAATGGGTGACTTATTTCTTTTTTGGGTGCTTTTATTAGACATAAATTTAACTGCATGTTGTTCACTTCCTTTTCCACTTCGTTTATCCCATTTGGTTTGCAAAGTGAGCCTTTTTCTATTCACTTTTGATGGTAAATTGGAGTGACACAAACATGCCAGATGTACTACTGATAAATAGACGGAGAAACATATCTTGGTCTAGGTTTCTCGACTTTTTGGCATATTACTTGTATACGATGATTTTCCCAACATTAATAAAATTACCACCTATAGAAATAAAAGTAGTGAATAGCTATGGAGGATCTTGTGAAGTAGTTTTCAGATGAAGCATAAGTACTGCTAGTAATCAATTATTGGATCCTCTGTACCTCGCACATGATATTAAATTTTGTTTTGTGATTTCTCTGGGGCAGAGTGTTGAGGAAGCTGAGTGTCAAAGGGCATATGATTTGGCTGCTGAAATGTACATGTCTTCTTTTGATCGTTCTAAGCCTCCGGAGGAAGTAAGTACTTCTGCGTTTGATAGGTAATAATGCATTTGAATATCTACTGATATTTTTGTAATTGTAGGCAGCACTAAGAGAAGCGCATGAAGATGCTGTCCATAAGTCCATGACTTCATTTAATAGTACAGCTGTAGGGGCTGGATCCATCAGAACCAAATATGAGAATCGTCTCCAGAATTTCATAAAGAAAGCATTTGAGGTTCTGATTATTTCTGCCCCATTTTTTCCCGTAATATTTAGGAGAAGAGGTCCATATGAGACATGTATTGTTGGTGAAAGCTTAATTTCGCCCTTAAAATGACTGGACCTGTAGCCAACTCAGTTGTTTCTAGATCTTTGCTTGCATATTTAACCATGCTCTGAAATATCTACTAAAAGAGTGCTGATTTCCATTTGATTCTAACGCGTAGGACATTAGAAAGGATGCTTTTAGGGAGTCTTCTCTACAATGTTCAAATGCGATACAGGACATGGAAAATAGATTGAGAAAGGCATGTCATGCTCCTGATGCAAAAGTAGATACTGTGCTAAAAGTAAGTCTTCATTATAGACGTTAGCACCTATTTGGGTAGCTAGACTAAAGTTGTTTGTGCAATGAGTTGTTTATATTGTATATCCATGTCTTATCTAGGTTCTTGATGATTCTGTGTCCAAATATGAAGCAATGTGTCAAGGTCCTGAAAAATGGAGAAAACTACTTGTCTTCATACAACAAAGGTTTGTATCCACAGTTCTACTGAAGCAATTCTGTTTTGGAATGTATATGTGATTTCCGTTTTGAGTTTTGCAGTTTAGAAGGGCCACTTCTTGATCTCATTAAAAAACAAATAGACCAAATTGGGTCAGAGAAAACTGCTCTTGCATTGAAGTGTCGTTCCATCGAGGATAAGATGAGTTTCCTTAACAAACAACTGGAAGCTAGTGAGAAGTTTAAATCTGAATATTTGAAGCGCTATGAAGATGCTACCAGTGACAAGAAGAAGCTTGCAGAAGATTATGGAAGCCGTATTGCCAATTTGCAGAGTAAACACAGTGCATTAGAAGAAAGATATACCAACTTAGCAAAAACGTTAGATTCTACTAGACTCGATTCTATGGAATGGAAGAGGAAATATGAACAGGTACTCTCAAAGCAGAAGGCTGAGGAGGAACAGTCAAATGCAGAAATAAGTATTCTGAAGGCGAGAACTAGTGCTGCCGAAGCCAGGGTTAATGCTGCCAAAGAGCAAGCTGAATCAGCTCAAGAGGAGGCAGAGGAGTGGAAGCGTAAATATGACATTGCTGTCAAGGAAGCAAAGAATGCTCTTGAGAAGGCAGCAGCCATCCAAGAGCGCACTAACAAGCAAGCACAAATGAGAGAAGATGCTTTAAGGGATGAATTTTCGAGTACTTTGGTTAATAAGGTGACTTTTTACTTGATAGACTGGTGCTAGTGTCTTTTGCTTCTCTTCCCTCCACCTTCAAACCTCAGTAAAATGTTAAAATGGTGCCTAACTCCATGCTTTTAAGTTTTCTCTTGTTCTTTGCTTGATTAACTGTGCTAACTGGCTTGCTTAGGTATTCTGAGATGATAATTAAGATTTTTACTTTTTTTTTTCTGGTATAGTAATCGAGATTTTTCTTGTGGAACTGCAGGAAGAGGAGATTAAGGAGAAGGCATCAAAGCTTGAGCAGGCTGAGCAGCGTTTGACAACATTAAATTTGGAGCTGAAGGTGAGCATCTGCTATTTTAAACTAATTCACTGTTTATCAGCACCGGAAATGTGTCCGGAAAATATCTTTTGAACAGGTGGAGAAAAATGTATGTGTGCGAGTGTGTGTGTGTGAGAGAGGGAGGGGGGG
>ML314062.1:0-29677 GCA_005239505.1 Nicotiana paniculata | reverse complement strand
GTGAGAGAGGGAGGGAGGGGGGGGGGGAGAGATGAAACTTGCTCTATTCGACCCTGTAAATTCCATGCTTGCAGAAGCCATCACTACCATCATCATTCAATATCTGTTCCTCAGATTTATGAAAACTTGTCTCCCAGCACTGTAGTCATTGGTAGCCATGTATTGACATTTGAGTATTGGTTAGATATTTTGTCATGTAAGATGCTTGTCATATACATGAGATAATTCCTTGTAGTATGAAAAGAGTAGTCCATTAGATCTGTATATTAATATTTCACTTTATGAGAAGTCCAACTTGCTGCTCTTGCAATATGACTCGTTATGCACCTGTAGTATCAACATAGCAGAATATATGCGCAAGTATTTGTACTAATGGCACCTTACCTTCTCAAAAAAGAAAAAAATGTGTTATTACTAATGGCTATACTAAGTTCTTTACCTTACACAGGTTGCGGAGTCGAAGATAAAGAACTATGATCTGGAAGTATCATCCTTAAAACTTGAAATTAAGGAATTAGGTGAAAGGTTAGAGAGCATCAATGCTACTGCACAATCATTTGAAAGAGAGGCTAGGATTCTGGAACAGGAGAAAGTTCATCTGGAGCAGAAGTATCGGTCGGAGTTCAGTAGATTTGAAGATGTTCAGGATAGATGTAAATCAGCTGAAAGAGAGGCGAAAAGAGCAACTGAGCTGGCTGATAAAGCAAGAGCCGAAGCAGCTACTGCCCAGAAAGAGAAGAATGAAATCCATCGAGTAGCTATGGAAAGATTGGCTCAGATTGAGAGGCACGAGAGAAGTACAGAAAACTTGCGGAGGCAAAAAGATGAATTGGCTAATGAAGTAGAGAAGCTTCATGCATCTGAGTTCGATGCGCAGTCAAAAGTTGCAATACTGGAGGCTAGAGTCGAAGAAAGGGAAAAGGAAATTGAGTCACTTCTGAAATCAAATAATGAACAGAGAGCCAGTACTGTGCAAGTCCTTGAGAGTCTGTTGGAGACTGAGCGTGCTGCACGTGCTGAGGCAACCAATAGGGCAGAAGCACTATCTGTTCAGTTGCAAGCTACACAAGGAAAGCTGGACCTTCTTCAGCAACAGTTAACTGCAGTTCGGCTGAATGAAACAGCATTAGATAGCAAACTTAGAACTGCTTCCCATGGAAAACGTGCCAGGATAGATGAATACGAAGCTGGTGTCGAATCTGTTCTTGATATGGGCACAAATGATAGACTAACCAGGGGAAATAAGAGGTCAAAGAGTACGACCAGCCCCCTGAAATTCACTGGTCCAGAAGATGGGGGCTCTGTGTTTAGGGGAGATGATGATACTAGTAGTCAACAAACAAATACTGAGGATTATACTAAATACACGGTGCAGAAACTGAAGCAAGAGCTTACGAAGCATAATTTTGGGGCTGAACTACTGCAACTGAAGAATCCGAACAAGAAGGACATTCTAGCTTTATACGAAAAATGTGTTCTCCAGAAATCATAGCTTCCAAGCTGCTTTATAGAAAGGTTTTAAGTAACACGGATTGTGCGATGAAAATTTGACAAGGTGATCTCGGACATCTTACCAGATTTTAACTGGAGAGCTTTGTTCCACATTATGATAGATGCTTGGTATATGTGCTGCTGCTGCTGACTTAACCGTTGGTGTAACTTAATGTTTTTTATCTGGAGTGTGTTCTACTGTTTTATTAGACATGTTTTTTGTTCGTTGGTAGGCTGTTTTAGGAAGATTACTGAGTGAGCTGCTGCGAGTCAGAGTTGAAATTAGTGGATTCAAGAGACTACTAGTATATGCGTAATGACCCTCGTTTTAGGAATCACTCTAGGTTTTAAGTTTGTTTTATTCTTTTCTTCTTTCTCTGTTTTCTATGCAGATGGTTAGTGGTTGGTATTTGGTAGGATCATGTTATGTAAATCCTAGTTCCCAGGACAAGCATGTGGTGTAAGGTCCTGTTCAGGTAGTTGATTTCCTTTTTTCCTTTCTAACTTCGTTTCGTATAAACTATTGTTGATTCTGTCAACTGAAAAATCGAATTGTTTAATTTTTCTTGATTTAGTATTTAGTTGTCATATGATAGTTAGAGAAGCTTTAGCAGCTCTGCTAAGAGGAAGGAGGTATAGCTCAACTTTCTTGCCTCTTCCTCAATCCAGTAGCGAGGTGTCATCGAGTTCGGCAGGATCGCTTAGCCACGTTCATCTTCGGCGCATGAGCGCTCGATCAGTGAGCTACAGCTCTGCTAAGGCTAAACGCGTATTCAGGGTTTAGCTTTCCGTTTTCACTTTTGCAATTATCAAATACCTATGTTTGGTTCAATGGTACAGACTAGAGACATCATAGTTTGTACTATTCAAACTCTACTAAGCATGCGTCAAACGGGCTTGTAGTTTGACTGTCCAATTGTACTCTTTTAAGTCTCGACTCTTGAGCTCTCATGTTCAATTTCACTCAAGAATAGTATTGCTTTGGTTATTATTAAATCACATTGAGCTAATTAGAGAGGAGAAAATTAAGGTCTCAATGTGTGGCCTAGTCTTCAATAAAGTGATAGAAAATTATGGAAGACCAAAGGTCTGAACAATGGAATGATATCTAGTAACAAGGTCGTTAAATGAGATTCGATTTTGTTAAAAATATCAAGCAATAATGAAACAGTGTCGTCAAGACTACTTTAACTACAATTGAACAACTGTGTTGGACTTAAAAACATAGCGGATTGTGTTTAATGTATGCCAGCAAAGGTAAACTTATGAATTTCAGAGTTACTCTTTTTCTTCTTTAAAAAAAGTTTGTGATATGCTACTACTTAGATGGTACATGCTACTCTCACAAGCTACAACTCAAAGTTCTTAGTAGGCTAAATTATGAAGTTGTAATTAGTTATAATATTCTCCTAATGAAAATGTCAAGCAACTAATCTTCTTGGAGATCATCCAATTTTCCAAATTATTGGTTGTGATCAAACAATCAATTAACGTCTATTACCAGAGTATCCTTTAAACCTTAATAAGGAAAAGAATTCCCTTCATTTAGCTATCCAACAATGGGGAGGAAATTAAAGCATATACGAATTTGTTTGCTTTATGCATTTTGGCCTTAGAGAAGTCAATCAGGTCGCAGACCATCCGGCAACGCTTGCTTCCACAATGGATCATAACTTAATTTTCAGCAGCTCCCTAGAAATGCCAAGTCTTAGGACTAGGTATGAGTATGACAAAGCCAATTATTTTTTTAGTTGAATGTATTAAAAAAATTTGTATATGTTGAGAAGAAGGATGTTAATTAGGTAGTTGCTAACTCGTTTTTTGGGTGATGGCATCACGAATTGTGTTGTAATATGAGGTCAGGGAATTTGAACATAAAAGAGTGATGACATGTCAATCTACACTGCCAAGAGGTACCAACTACCAAGGAGCAAAATACATGTCATGGGAATTTGAACATAAAGAAATTACAAAATTAATCAGAACACGTAATTGTTCACCTTGTATCTTAATACATAACTCTTGAGGGAAAAGGTGAATAACGAACACTGTATTATCTACCTTGAAAAAACAAAAAGTTCCTAAACAACAAGAGTATCAATAATAAGGTCTCTCTATTGTGCACTACAAAGACAATAAATTCCTCATTAGCAGCTCAATCTTTAACTTATTTGACTATTACACATAACATGAACCACCACCATCCCAACAGTCATCTTCATCTGTTATTTTAGTAATTTTGTTTTTGCTCCCTACTTCCTCATTTCTCTTTGCTTGCATTTGAAGGTATAACAAAGGATGAGCTATCACCATGAACAATCAAATTTTGGATTAGCTGAGGTGAGCTATCTCTATTTTGGCTCCCAACATCATATGAAATGAAAGGAGGATTATAATAATCGACGAAATTCGTTGTTTTCAGGACAGGGCTGTCTTGCTTGCTTAAAGATCTTGACTTGTTGTTGTCTAGGGGTTTTCTTATGCTTAATGATCCACATTGTCTAGGTTGTGTTTGGTAGAAAACTTTTGAAACAACTAATTCTCCATCCTTTTCCTCCTCATTTTCACCTAAGTGATATTGGTGCATTACCCAATTAGTCTTCTCAGGCTTTCTTTGCCTACCATAATTTGTGTAGAGTACCAAAATTTTCTTGTAACCTTTCAAAACTCCACCTATGTAAACTGGCCTGGTTTTGCCTGTTTTGTGCCATCTTGTTTCTCCACCATCAATTTCAGTGTGGACCTTTCGTCGTTTTCTAGTCCCCGTTGTGTATGCCTTTGATGGCCGGTGAAAGAAATGACGCACTTGACCATCCTTGCTCACCCCTGCATGCAGTAGCGTATTCAGGATTTTTAGTCAATGAATGCAAATAGTGCAAAATTCTAACGTATTCACGGCTTTTTTGGGGTAACAAGTGCAAATGGAGTATATATATATATATATATATATATATATATATATATAGTGCATGCAAACAGTAGGAATGAATGTTATCTTAGAAATTACGACACAACTTTTGAAAGAAGTTGGAACAGTCATAATAGCATAAAGATTCAGTATTTAGATGTCATGGAGCCAATCATATAGTACTTGATAAGTCATCTTTTATTTTTCTGTCTTCTTATTCTTTCAACATTTAAGTCATCCAACACCATATTATAAAAATAAAAATAAAGTACTGGACAAATCATATTCATAATTAATAACTTGCTGATGAACGACTCCTTTCAAATATTCTTGTCAGTAGTCATAATAAAATAAATACTTGATCTATATATGGTAAAAGGTATAGCATATTACCATACGTAAAGCCAGCTTATTCCTATTTCATGTAATTGGATTCACCATCTTATGAATCGCTCATTGCTTACCATAAAACTGATCTAGTTTAATACGAAATAATCACATAAAACTCTTTACAACACGTTACTTAATACCATTTATTCCATGTTACCGATAATGTTTATTATATAGAGTTACTAGCAATTACTTTTAAGTAACTTGAATATATAAATTTTTCTTAATTACACCGTTAATGCATAGAACTTGCACACTCACCATGCATAATTTGGTGTATAACAAGCATCATAATTAAGACACTCCATTGGCATTGTTATTTTGGAAACTCTAGCAAGAATCTTTTATCTTTTCTGATTTATATAAACATGAATATCTTTTTTTTCACCAAATGGGTAACTTAGGTCCCTTGACCAAGTATTTTCCACTTTTGGATCATTGAAGAAAGAATGAAATTCGCAATCCAGTTGGCACCTTCAACAGCCACTAATAAATTAAAAGGTATATTTATTAGTAGTAACAACTTCTCAAAACCAAGTGACTAAAGGACATGAACTTGTAGAATAAAAAGCCAGAAAAGGAGGAAAAAGCAACAAGATATTAACAGAATTTCCTGGCTTGGAGTTTCCAGGAAAAGAATGAAACAATTAACTTTTGCAAGCAAACCATCTCACTTGGGAAATTTCCTAAACAATCAGTAATTAATTTTGACACTTAATTAGCATAATGCTAAGTATTACATTCAGAGTTATCCCTACTGATAGAAGAGTTCACCAAAAATGAATCAAGACGAAAGCCAAAGTAAAGAGAAAAATTGCCTAAATTAGGATTTTTTTTTTTTTAATTTAACAGTGAATAAGCGTGTCCCACTCTAATAACAAATCCGAATATAAATCCTAAAAGGAATAAAATCCGGACAAGAAAACATCAAATCTTCTAATTTTATCTAGTTTCATTTTTGTGAATTGAAATATGTGATTTTAAACTCTGCATGTGCGAGCTTGCTCAAATTAATTGTCGGCACCATGCCTAGACAAAGAAGGAGGATTGCAGTAGATTGACAACAACGTAACTAGTCTAATTAACTTGCTCAATTTATGATAAATTCACACATATTACATAATACGTTGTTGTAAATAGATGATTTTAAATTAGAATAAAATGGAAAATTAATTACCAGGTAGTTTCTCAGGATGAGTGTAGCAAATGCCATTTTCTCCATCAATGGTCAAAATGAATTCATCAATAAGGGGATGAAGTTTAAGGGTATCTGAAAGGACCTTTGCTTCCAAATGCTCAAGAATCTCATGATCCGATGGATCAAACTTCACTCCAGCTGGTAGACCAGGCAAATCATGTATTCCTCTCTAGTAGTTAAAATTTTGTTTTCATTACACACTCAATATAATTAATTCATTTATAGAACAATTATTTACTGTTCTTGAAAAAAGCAAAATTAATCATCATTAGTTTCGATCAAATACCTGATGTTGAAGCTCTATGCTATGTCCACAGGAAGGACAAGTAATGATTCTAATTTCATGATCAACTTTTGAAGTGATGATCATAATATTACTTTCATCTGATGGAGGAGCTGATATTATTGGGAGAGCTGTTTCACCATTGGATTGACTGCACCATGTCATATTCTCTTTTAATTTGTATGTATGGCTCTTGCTTATGCACACATCCAAATTTAATTAATTAATTTGGTCTATTTCTTCCTCCAGCTTCGTCCTACCTCCTCTCCGAGCTAAGCAAAATCCCAATAAAGGAAAGAAAATACATAAGTAAGGTGTAAAGACGAGGAAAAAAAATAATTAAGCAGAAATTAAAGGAATATGAGTATTAAAGCACGTTTTTTGAAATAAAATAAACAAATAAAAAATCTTGTTTCTTGATGTTGAGAAGGAATTGAGCTCTCTCTAACTTTTTGTAGTTTCTCTTCTTTTCTTTGCTGGAACTGTTCCTATGCTAGCTGCTGAGTTAAAACCCTGAAAGAGAGAGGAAGAAAAAGGGTCAGAAATATCTGTGATAGGAACAAACTAATTTGGAATTAATATTTTTTATTTTCTTGAGATGAGAAGAAAAGTAAATCAGTTGCTTGGACGTCAAGCTTGGTTATGTTTATGTAAATACACATGTACCAGAATACACATCTATTCTTCTATACTAGAGAATAAATAACAGTTTTGAAGTTGCTTTTCTTACTAATCTTTGATTCTTAATCTATATTTTATCCATTTATAACTGTAGAACCAAAGTATAATTAACAGTTTTGAAGTCGCTTTTCTTACTATTCTTTGATTCTTAATCAATATTTTATTCATATATAACTGTAGAACCAAAGTAATTAAATTAATAAATGATTTATTAACTTAACCTAGTGAAATGAAATAGTGGTATATATTAAGAATAGCATGGAGTATAGAAGGGGGAATGAGAAATACTTGGAGGACATTTCACCTCTTTTAACAAGAAGAAAGAGAGGGCTTCAGCTGCAGTGTCAACCTGGAGTGTTCTTAAAGCTATATATACATATATATATATATAGGTTTGGTATATACATCTATATATACATACCAACAAATGTGAAAGTAACAAACGCTGAATAACTACCTAACTTGTATTTTCTACTCTTTCTTTTCTTCGCGTAACAAACTAACTCGTACCTCACATTTTAATTTCAAACATTATGTATACTAGTTTTAAAGCGCGTACCTTGTATTAATGAGAATAAGTTTTTTGAGGATTAAGAAAAATAATTTAAAAGACGTGTCTGAGTAATAAAATTAAAAATTGCATAGTTTTAAAAAAATATAAACAATAGTCTTGTTTAAGAATTTCATATCTACTCCGGTGATTATTCCTCCAATTTGCTATAGCATTTGTTTCTGATTTTGGTAACTCGATCAGTAGAACTGAAAAGTGATTGTCATGGTTTCTTTTTTTGTTTATTCTATTTTAATTTGAAGAATCACTTACTTAACCGAGCTATTTCTTTCTTTGTTTGGAACGAATGAAAAAATAAGGGGGAGAACACTAATGTCTTTTTATTTAGAATAAATTTTATCTTCTACTATTTTATCCTCTTTCTTTGGAATTTGTATTTTTAACGCCAATTGACTCTTATACTATATTATTCCTAAATTCTAATTTGTGCTTTTTTTGACAAACATTGTGAAGAACAATACTAAAAATATATTAGGCAATTTAGCGGGAATTAGCTATCATGATATCTCATGAAAATAACAAAAAATTATTTCATTTAATAGTGCCAATTGAAACGCAATCAAATGAATGTTACTTGTTACTTGCTCTTCCACAGAATCTTTTTGTTAATCGCGTTAAATATGAAACTTACCAAATACTTACTGATCATGTGGAAGTTCGATTAAGAATTACAAAGTCTACTACTTTAAATTAAGCATTCTATTATGCTCCACTGTTTCAAAGGGAAAAAAACAACAACAATAGGAGGTCAACATAAGCAGAAGTTAATGTTTTATTTACGACTTAGTATTCGTTCATAATAACTGTAGAGAACATCTTACTTAACTAATTGGTAAATAAAATTTTAATTGATTTCAAAGTCCTATATATTAGGAAAATTAATATGGAATAAATTGTATTTTGCTCCATAGCTCAAATAAGTACATGATCTATTAAGGTAAAAAAAACTAAATTTATTTTAAAATCTTAAATTTCAGGACTACATAGTTCAAATAAGAAAAGATTTACTAATCCAATTTTATTTTATTTTATAGTCCTAAATAAATTAAATGACTATTTTATCCAATACAAATTACAAAAAGGCGAACGACATCTCGTTAAGTGTATTCGTACTTTTAATATAATATGGATGGATAGATATGCCTTCTTCTAATTTTTGTGTCACAATATTTTATGTAGAAATAAACATTTTTGAAATTTATACTAGTAATAGAATAATAATGTTCTCTTATATAGGTGACAGGCTATAGGATGTAGGAATTGCAGAGCGGAAGAACAGTTGAAAAATTCTTATTTTTTCACATTACACAAACTTGTAGCAGCCGACACGTTTAGGATATTCTTATAAGTTGTCTATTCAAAACGATGGTCATTATATAATTATGAAACTAAAGCTTATCAGAGAAGCCACGCAACGCGAAGCTTAACGAGGAAGCTTTAGTCTTTAGGGTTTTTCTTTAACGTATGGACGAGGGTTTCTTTAATATGCGAGGATAATGTCCACAGGGGCGGATCTACATTAGATCAAGTAGCGTCACGTAATACCGTTTGGTCGGAAAATTTTATTAAATAAATATATGTAATAAAAATCCAATAAGAAAAATAAAGGTAAATATAATAAAGTGACACCACTTCACAATAACAGATGTGTAACATAGCTGGTTAGGTGCTTCAATTTTTTTTAAAGATGTCGCTAGTTTGAGTCTCTGCAGCTTCCTCATTGTTTTAAATTCTTTGGGCCTCATTTTGTTTTAAATTCTTTGTGCCTCATCTAGAAATAAAAATAAAATGCCGGAGGTTTTAACCATTAACCTCTTAATTGTTAAGCATTTACATGAAGCTAAACAAATGGATCAAGAATTACATTAGCATTAGGGGTGTTCATAAAAACCCGAAACCGAACCAAACCGACCAAAAAAATCGATACTTTTTAGGTTAGGTTTGGTTTTAGTTTTGAATTTTAAAAATCAACTTTGGTTTGATTTTGGTTTTAATAAAAAAATAACCGAACTAAACCAACTATAGAAGAAACTATTTAAATTTATTATTACACCTATATATATGTACATTTTTATATAAAGTTTCTAAAATGTTATGGTACATATTAGACGTTGTATTTTAAGTTTAGTTCTTTGCTATTACAATAATCTAATTATTTGCCTTTACATTCTATTTGATTGGTGGTTTGCTTTTACTAAGCACAAGAATTATTTCATGTTAAAATAATCGATTCTTAATTGGGTACTTAAATTATTCATCACTATTTTATTCAATTATCATCAATATATCATGGTAAGTGATAGATTTCACAAAAAGCAATTGGTTTGATAGTGCTACGTTGAAAATGTAGTCGCCGGAATATGTGTTTGGTAGTGTATGTCTCATATTTAAGAAAAAACCCGATAAATAACCGAAAAAACCGAAAAATCGATAAAAACTGACAAAAATCAAATCGCTAAAAAACCGACTTAATTGGTTTGGGTTTGGTTCCAACATTTTAAAAATCGACTTACTTGGTTTGATTTTTTTTTTAGGAAAAAACCGATCCAAACCGAACCATGAACATCCCTAATTAGCATATTCTACGCAACAATAAATTATTTGTCTTGTGAAGAGAGGGATGAAGTGCTTCTGAATGATCTGTATACTATGAATAGCAGACCAATCATACTTAGACTATGGACACAAGGATTTGATTTCAATGAGAAAGTGCTTAAAACCATTCCTCTATGGGTCAAATTCCCTAAGCTACCACTGAATTATTGGAGTAACCAGGCCCTAAGAAAACTTGAGAGTGGTCTGGGAAAGCCTCTGTATGCTGATGCATGTACTACTGTAGCTGATAAAGTCTCATATTCTAGGGTGTTAATTGAAATGGATATACTAGGACACTACCAGGGTCAATCAAATTATATGATCCTAAGGGAAAGGTGATTGAGCAAATGATACAATATGACTAGAAGCCTCAATATTGCCAGACATACTGCCAAATAGGCCATTCATATAGAGATCAAAAGAAGTCGAACCAGGAGGGTGACAACAAAGAGTTATTGAGCAGATGCAGAAACAAGAATGGAGAATAGTGAGAGTGCTTGATCCTAAGGTGGATAAAATTGATGCTCATGGTAGATTTCTGGATCAAATGGAATCAGAAGGTGATGAGGTACCTATCAAGCAGGGGAATGAAGAACAATGGCAACTGACTAGAGGAAAGTCTGTATCAAAGAAGTATATGGGAGCTATAAGTGAGAATGAAGTAAACATTGGCAATACATTTAAATCTCTAGTTGATACAGCCCAGAAGATTATGCAGCTTTCTGAAGCTCAGGAGAAAAGAGGGTAGCAGAGTGGAAGTGATAGAGGATAAAGATCTAAAATACCTACTATATCATGATGAATATCATATTATGGAATGTTAAGGGTTTGAATAAAGTATATAAGCAAAAGAACTCAAAAATTTTAGTAGAGAGAATAATGTGGTACTAATGGCTGTTCTAAAGAATAGAGTCAAGCCACCTAATGTTGATTCAATAATCAAGAAGGTGTTTAATAACTGGCAATAGATAGCTAATTATGATGAAGCTCCAGGAGGCAGGATATGGGTAGTATGAGATCAAACAAAGGTAGAGTTTGAGGTTGCTCGAGTACACGAGCAATATATTGTAGGACATGTGACCATGAACCAGCACAAAATCAAGTTCAACTTTGGTGCAGTTTATGGAATGCATACTATACAAGACAAAAATATACTATGGGAGGACTTGAGGAGAAATATGGCTGGAGTCAGTGGCCCGAACTTAATAATAGGGGATTATAATACTATTATATCCAGTGAGGATATAGTGCAGGGGAATGTAGTACAAGAAATAGAGGTGAGAGATTTCAAAAACTTCATAATGGATACTGGATTAGATGAACTCAGAGCGGTGGGGAGAAAGTTCACCTGAACAAATAACCATGTTCATAGTAGAATTGATAGAATACTGCTAAATACAGAGTGGATTCAAAAATGGCCTGCCATGGAGGGGATCATTATGAACCCTAATTTTTCAGATCACTATCCATTGAGCCTAGTTATTGATGATACTAGACAAGAAGGTAGGCGACCTTTCAAGTTTCTCAACTGTTTGGTAAATCACAAAGACTTTGATGAAATAGTTAAGCATTGCTGGAGAAAGAGGAAAAGGGGAACTGCAATGCTAAAGGTGTGGAATAAGCTCAAAATGCTAAAAGGAGATCTAAAGTAGCGGAACAACTAAGAATTTAACAGTATTGGGCACAAGATTCAAGTAGCAAGGAACAAATTAGAAGGTATCCAGACTCAGATGACAGTTCCAGGTAATGACAATGAGGCAATATCACAAGAAAAGGCTGCAAAACTTGAACTGTCAAAAGGATTGGAAGTGGAGGAGAGTGTATTGAAGCGGAAATAAAGAATCAAGTGGCTCAAACTAGGGGATTCCAACACATTATACTTCCATGCCTGTGTGAAAAATAGGCAAGCAAAGAATTATATTGGCAAACTAATCAACAGTGTAGGGCAAATACTCTAAAACGTTAATGGAGTAGAAGAGGACATAATGAGTTTCTACAAAAAGCTACTTGGCATAACAGCTACATAATTACCAGTGGTTATCCCAGAGATCATGCAGAATGGTTATACGTTGAGCAGGCAGCAAAAATTACAGTTGATCAAGCCAGTTATTAGAGAAGAAGTAAAGAAAGCAGTACTAGACATTGATGATAATAAAGCACCGGGATGTGATGGATATAACTCCTATTTCTTCAAGAAAATATGGAATATACTGGGTGATGAAGTTACTGCAGCAGTAATGGAATTCTTTGAAACTGCAGAAATGTGTAAAGCCATTAACTGCACCACTATTATCCTAATACCTAAATTCAAGAACCCAACTAGCATCAAGGAGTTCAGGCCTATATCTTGTTGTACAGTGCTTTACAAGATCATATCAAAAGTCCTAACAACATGATTGCAGGAAGTTATGCCGGACCTAATAGATAATCGCCAAACACCTTTTGTGCCAGGTAGAATGATTACTGATAACATCATTATGAGTCATGAATTGGTTAAAGGCTATGAGAGGAAGAACATATCTCCAAGATGTATGCTCAAGATCGATATGCAGAAAGCTTATGATTTTGTGGAATGGGTATACATTGAGCAAGTGATGAAACCGCTCGGATCCACTGAAAAATTTGTGAAGTTAATAATGGTGTGCATTAGTACAACTGTCTACTCTGTTATTATTAATGGCAAGCCAACTAAACCATTTGAGGCAAGGAAAGGACTTAAACAGGGGGATCCCCTATTACTAGTGTTATTTGTGATGGCCATGGAGTATCTGTGCAGACTGCTGAAGCCACTGAAGGGGAACAAGAAATTTAAATTCTACCCAAAATATGCTAAAGTCAACCTAGTACAATTGGGATTTGTTGATGATTTACTTCTGTTTTGTAGAGGAGACATACAATTAGTAAAGATTCTTCATCAACAGTTTAAAGTATTCTCTGCAACATCAGGAGTAATTGCATATTCAAATAAAAGTTATATTTACTTTGGAGGAGTGAATAACATGACACATCAGCATTTTGTGGACATGCTAGGATACACTAAAGGAGAACTACCTCAGATACCTGGGTGTCCGTTTGAGCACAAAGAGGCTATCAACTATGCAATGTGAACCCTTAATTGATAGAATGTGAAGCAGGATCCAATGTTGGACAACAAAGTTTTTATCATATGCAGACAGAGCAATGCTAATCAAGAGTGTTCTAGTTGCAATTCAAACATTTTGGGCTTAGATCTTTATTCTGCCAAAGAAAATTATCCACTTCATAGAAATAATATGCAGGACATTCTTATGGTTGGGGACTGCTGAACCTACCAAAAAAGCATTGATCTCCTGGGGTAAATTGTGTGCTCCAAAGGTAGCAGGAGGGCTAAACTTCATCAATGTGGAGCCGTGGAATAAAGAAACTATTTGCAATCTCTTGTGAAATATTTGTACAAAGAAGGAAAAGTTGTGGGTCCAGTGGATTCATGCATATTAGATAAAGGGGAACACTATATGGAACACAGAAACAAAAAGTGAATCGTGGGTTATCCAAAAAATATTCAAGATAAGAAGATACTTTGAGGTTGCTGGATATATAGAAGAGGAGGTGAACAAGATGGAGAGATTCTCTGTGAGACACATGTATAAAGCTATGCAAGGAGAATTTCAGAAGATGTCATGAAGGAAACTAATTTGTAATAACCATGGACTTCCAAAGTAGATATTCATACTAAGACTGTCAATACAAGATAGGTTAGCCGCAAAAGAAAGGCTAGCAAGATAGGGGATCATTGCAGATAAAATATGCTCACTCTGTCAAAGAGAAAATGAAACTTTACAACATTTATTCTTTGACCGTGAAGTATTAGCAACTATATGGAAACAACTTCTACACTGGCAAGGCATTCAAAGAACAAAGAAAGATTGGCAGGAAGAGCTGAAGTGGATAGAAAAGGTGGCTAAAGGTAAAAGTGGAGGAGCAACAATATGCAGAATGGTATTAGCAACAATAGTCGATCATATTTGGCAAGAGAGGAACAATGTTATCTTCCAGAAGAAGAGGAGATCTACTAATGCTATTGTAAGACTAATCATTCAAGAAATACATGTTAGAGCCAAGATGTTTCCCAGGTTAGATAGATGCATGATTGCACTGAATTTGTACCCTGATATAATTTAGGTGGAAAAAGCAGCAGAAGAGGGATGGAAGCAAGGCTAGATATCTCCCAGCTGGAGCTTCATGTCCAGCAAGAGTTCTGATAGAAAGCTAGTCTCAGTTTTGATAGTTTGTAAATATTTGTACTTGGTAAATAAAATTTTTTAATTACAAAAAAAAAAAAAAATTATTTGTCTTGTATTATTAGCTGTTCAACTATTTTTTCCCGTTCATCTTCTTTATCAATATTGAAATTGATTAAGAAAAAATTGCATAATCGAATGAATGGTGAGTTTTTGTGTGATTATTTGGTGTTCTATATTTAAACATGTATTTTGTATTATTTCTAATGAGGTTATATGAAAATATTTAAAAAATAAAAATTCATATTTAGTATGATACTTGAGTTGTGTTCTATAAAATAATTCAAATTATATATTTTTTTCAATATGCTGTTATAGTAAATTATTATTTGTTTTACTGTTTAAGATCGTGACACCGTTTATAAAATTTTTTGCATACGCCACTAAATGTCGAGACGCTCAAACATTTGTTATTCTCAATATTCTTAGATTTTGTAGTGTTAAACATGCCATAACATTCCAACGAGTAAAAGAGCATGTCAATAACAATAAACTTGAAACATTTAAATTATAGTTCTCAAATATAAAATGATGTATTCTTTTGAACAGACTAAAAAAATGTGTCACGGGAATAGGGGAAACATGTTGACATTTTGGACTTTGATTGTTAATTTTGTGGAATATTGTCCGCAAATAAATGTTGTTGGTTTTATTTTATGTTGCATAGTAAATAGAAGGCCAGATTCGTTGTTTATTTTTTTTTAATCTATATATATAAATTATACACAATTATACATATATTATACAAGAATTATATTATATATTCGATAACTATTTTTAATTTAAGTGATTTGGTCGGTGGCTACTTGGGCTAATTCTTCCGGATATAATTCTGTCACGAACTTTACTTGTAATTTCGTCAGTTATTGCCTCGTATTATAACAAAGAAAATAATTTTACTCTTTTTGTTAACTTTCCATGTATTAGCTCGATCTCCTCATTTTCAATGAACTACTTATAAATCACTTCTAATAAATGCACATGTGTATAGTAGGAATTAACTCGGTTTGTAGTGAAAAGGAAAAGATTAGCGCAAGAACAAAACAAAAACGAAATTGTATTCTTCAACGCTAGATGCATATATAAGGGAAGATAATTATATTACATTGACTTTTCTTCTGTTTTATCTCATAAAAATGCAACAAAAATGCATATGGTCAGTTGGTCACAACTATTTCTGGAGATTGCACTATTTACCACTGAACACTTGAAACGGCGGATAAATATATTGTTATCTTTCCCACGCTCATTGAGTATTATTATTTTAATGCAAAAAAACAATTCTATAGATGCAACATGAGTACTTTTATGCGGTGCCTTCTTGAGATTTCGTGAAAGGACGACGTAAGGCTAAGCAATTGATGTCAGTGCAGTTGTTGTCCGCCAACTGAAGTCCTCTCCGTACGCTAGACGAGATTGTCAGTGACATACGAGAAACCAATGTTAAGAGCAATTGAGAGAACATAAATAAAGCTTGATTGCATTAATGAAAGCTACTACAGAAAGTCAACGCGGTGTCGAGGGGGAGAGACACCAATACGGAGAATTGTTTGCTTGCTAGAAAATTATGAATGTTTGATCCCCCCTAATAATGCTTAAAAAGAATAAATCAAAGTTACAAGACTTGACCTAAATAAGCTAGAGAATCATAATGGAAATACATGAAATAAAACTACTCTATATTTACAATGAAAAAGACTTAGTTCTCCACAAAGTAGAAACAAGTTCGTTAGCAGCAACTTTGTCTTGAGCATCAGGGTCTGCGCGCGCATTACTGTAGGCGTACGCGGCACTATTTGGATCTGCCTGCAACTGGGAGCTGGCGCTTGGCATTGGATCTGCGCGCGCGGCACTATCTGTTTGCACGACGCTATTGGCAGCATGATGATCTATGCGTTCGGCACTGTTGGTATTCACCTGCCGCTGGGCGCTGGCAAGGACTATCGGTGGGGCGACAGAGGCACATGCGCGCTTGTCACTTGGCGTTGCCGAGACCACGAGGTCGACCGTGGTGCTAGGCGTTAAGAGGCTTGCCAGGACGCCACATGGAGTGTCCAAGGGGCCATGGGGCGTGGCTGGAAAGCAGCCTATGACATTTCCCCCCACTTGAGTTGGCGACGTCCTCGGCGCCTTACCTGCATGATGATGATTTTTCAGGTTCTTGTTGGCTGGGAGGTCTGTTCCCCTCGGTCTTGTGAGGTGGATTTCTGAATGATGCTCCATGTCTTTCTGAAATGACTCGAGGCAGCTGACATGGAAGACTGGATGGATTTTCCACCATGATGGAGTATTCACCTTGTATGTGGCTTTCCTAATGTGTCTTTCAATGGACAAGGGTCCGATGTATTTTTTTAATAGGCGAGGGTTATGAGTCCTCTCTACAAACAAGTATCGCCTTGGGATTCTTACCATCACTTTGTCTCCTGCTTGATGTTGGACAAAGCGAAGGTTTTGTTCCGCGTGCTTCCATGCCCTCTATTAGGCTTTGACAAGATAGCTTCGCACTATCTCCAAAGTTAGCTCCCATTCCTTCGAGAAACTGGCAGCTCGGGGAGATTTTGGCATCTTTTGGTGCATTCATCGTCTGTGGAAGTAGCGGTTGCTGTCCGGTAACAATTTCAAAAGAGCTTTTGTTTGAAATGGAGAACTTTTGTGAATTGAAACACAGTTGAGCAGCATCCAAAAGCTTCGCCCAATTCTTTTGTGATCCGGTTGCAAGTTGCGGAGATATTCCTCCAGCATGTCATTGAACCGTTCTGTCTGGTGTCACACCTCCTTTTACACTACCCCTGATTAATGAAGGGTAATAAGGGATTTTTTCCAATTAAAGTGACATTATTCGAATTTGGGACTTATTATTATTTCAGAGTCACCACCCGAATTTTTGACGATACTCTGGGACACCGTTTATTTATTGAAATCCCAAATCGAGGAAATTTTGACTTTTGTTTAAAATGTTTGCGAACCAGATATTCGAATAAGGAATTCTGTTAACCCGGGAGAAGGTGTTAGGCATTCCCTAATTTCGTGGTTCTAACACGGTCACTTAACTATTGATATTTGGACTAATTATCTAATTATTTACATATTTTAAACCTATTGTGAATTTTTAGCCTTCTTACTTTTTAGCCGCTTTTTAATATTTATGGATTTATTTTAATACAAGTCACAATGACGTGCACTTGTTATTTTTGGACATGAAACCGCGCCACATAAAATGTACCCGCGATTTACAATATGTTTATTTTAATTAATGTTTTGAGTTAGAGTCGGGAACATGAGTTGCCGCACCCGAGTGTAGATTATATAGTCATGACTATGGTCATGACGATTAAAAATGCCTATTTGAGGCGATATTTATGCTCTAAGTTTTGGAATCTTGATCTAAAAGTGGTATTTTAGCTTACGGGATATGTATATAAACCACTTTTGATATTTATGGACTTATCTTGGAACAAGTCACGATGGAGTGCACTTGTTGTTTTGGACACATCGCAACCGCGTCACATGAAATGCACCCGCGATTGCAACATGTGATTTTTATTATTGTTCGGAGTTGTGGTCGGGGGCATGAGTTGCCACACCCGAGTGAGATTTACGTATTGTATCACAACCATGCCACGAGAACCGTACCATAGCCATGATGATTTATTAATAGTCTAGCTTAAGAGCAACTACGCATGTTCATAAGATTCAATTACTTATCCACAACTTAAGATTACATGTAAAGTCCAAAATTATGAAATTCATTTGTTGGGATAGCCATACATTTTGTTACTTAAGAAAGTGGTAACTGTATTCTAGAGGCTCAATTAACGTTTCAGCTATATTGGCCCAGTGATACATAGATTGCTTGTCAACATTATCAAATGCAACTTCCCCAAATATTAATACATGAATGTTCAAATTTAAAAGCAACTACAAGACTGTTTCCAAAAACATTAATTCCTGATTACTCAAACAAACATCACGGTACAAAAATCATCTGTTGTTATAACACAAAAATCCAAATAGAGATTCATGACTCTTCGTACTACGAATTTAATTTGAACTCAAGCATTCAAACTCCCATTATCTTATGTAAAGAGTATCAACAGTAACAAAATTCAGTTAAAATCCTTAAGAACTCACTAAACACACAACCAACAGTGATATAATGACATTTTTAAATTATTACTGCTTCATTAGGATAGTTTTACTGTCAATAGCAACTAAGCTAATTAATGTGTAATTTGTAATTTCAACTTTCAACCTGAAGTGAAAATAAGAACTTCAAGCTAACACAACGGCATTTATAAGCAATATTTGAAACCATAGGATTAGTCATAAGGCATTGAGCGATTATGAAACTGATTCAGAGAATGATTTGAATTTAAACACTTAGTTCAACAAACAATTAACAAAAAATTAGCATAGGAGAGGATATAGGCAAATCTCGTGATGTATCTATGAGTCATAAACATGGCATACAAATCAATGATAATAGTCACACGTTTAACACAGGAGAACATGTTTTTTTCACGAAATTATTTTCATAGAACATGAGTTGTCCAAATCAAGTTGCATATCAAAATCGAGAAGAGTACCTTGATGTGGAAACAAAATAGAGAGAAACAGTGATAAAAGGTAAATCTGGAGCTCAACAGTGAAGTGAATCAGCAACAACCAACAAAAACGAGATCTAAAAATTGAATCTCAGCTTCAGCCGTGTCGAGACAGAGATCAGCAAATCAAGCTCAACAACATTTATAGAGAACCAGGAGGAGTATTTGCGCTTTAAAATTTCACTGACTCACTCGACTTTAAGTTTTTATTGAAACTTTCATCTTTCTTTTACAAACTTTTGTTTCCAGATTCATTCCAGTGAGAAGTATAGGCGGATTGGAGGGTCATCTCTTCAGGGAAGATCAGAATTAGGGAGCCGACTTGGTTTTTGTTCTCAAGAGGGGGTATGTTCTTGTTCTGTTTTTCACGGAATGGGTTTGTTACGTTAGAGAGGGGAAGGGACGAAGATGATGGAAGGAGAGTGGGGATCGAACGACGCTGGGATGGGGGGAGGGTCTCAATTTTCTGTTGTTGAAGATGAAGAGGATGGAGCGCCATTTTTCATTCTTCAAGAGGGAAGGAGGTATCCTCTTTTTGATCCGATCCTCTTCTTAGAGATAGGGTTAGAGATTTATGAATGAGAATGGGCATTGGGCCAAGCAGGTACTGGGCCGGGCAGGTCTTTTAAGATATTGGGCCACTGATTTTGGGGTCCAAATTAATGCAATGAAGGTAAGCCCAACTCTTGTCTTTCTTTTAAATATCTTTGCAAACTCTAGCCATTTAAAACTCAAACTTCAATTGAATCTAATTTTTATATGGCTAGCCTATTTATTTTATTTTATCTAATCATAGACTAACGCAACTAATTAATTAATTAACCTACGAATATAATTTTTGATTTTTAGAAGATGCATTTACAATGTAATTAATTAAATGAAGTTTAAAATCTAACATGCTAATGAAATCAAGATTTGAACATTTCTTATGATTTATATGATTTTAAAATTATTAAACATGCATGGAATGCAACTAAATAAAGAAAAGTTCCTAAAATTTATTAAAACTATTTTTGATTAATTTTAGGAGTAATTTCCTTGCAGGGCAAAAGTTGGATTTTCACAGCTGCCCCTCTTTGCTCGAGAACATGAAGAGTTTTCGGGCAAATATAAAGTGAGCAACTACGGGCAATTTTTGCCCGTTTGGTACTCCATTTGGAAGCATTTTGAAAAAGTTCGACCGAACCTTGCTTCAGAGGTTGCCTACATATCCTTGGCTATAAGGAATCAGGTCGGTGTAGTTCTGGAAGTTTTGGTAGCTGGGATTACCGGAAAGCTGTGATTTCACTGTCGTTGTTGCTGCTGCTGCTTACTGCTTGCTAAGCTCCTTATTACACCAAAATCAAAAATGAAAAAGACTAAACTAAATCTATCAACTACGAGTTACAAGATTCCTATCTATGAGTTTTCTGAAGCTTGATCTTGAGTCTTGGCTGCTTCTTTATACAGACTGCGATCTGAATCTTGATGCTTGTTAGTTATAGGTGCTGGTTCAATCTTCTTCAGCTTTTCAGATCAAGAATGGACATGCATAGCTTGTGACTTCAATCTGTCTCGAGCAGTCCACCTCTTTTTCGCTTCTGTACTTTGGGGTTCAACTCTTTCCTTTTCTTCTTTTCTTTAATTCTGAATTGATACGTCTTCTTTTGGTCGTCTCGAATCCATTGTCCTAAATTGTAATCTGCGCAAAATAAAAAATAAACGAACGGAATTTTTTGCCCTAGTTTTCACCAGGAAAATTTTGTGAGTTATTGTAACGAAATCTATGCTACCTCATTATTGAAAGCGGTGAACAGGTTATGCTGCCGTTAAGAAAAGGTAACCAGGTTATGCTGATGTCTGAGGAGGATCAACGGGTTATGCCGTTGTCAAGAAGAAATTACTAGGTTATGCTAGTGTCTGGGAAGGTCAACACGTTATGCTGTTACCCGGGGGAAAAGAGATTACTGGGTTATGCCAGTGTCAGGGAATGATCAACAGGTTATGCTGTTGTCAGAAAAAGATCACTAGGTTATGCCGGTGTCTGGAAAGGTCAACAGGTTATGCTGTTGCCCCGGAAAAGGGAATGATCAACAGGTTATACTGTTGTTAGAAAAAGATCATCAGGTTATGCCGGTGTCTGGAAACGTCAACAGGTTATGTTGTTGCCCCGGAAAAGAGAATGACCAATAGGTTATGCTGTTGTCAGAAGAAGATCACCAAGTTATGCCGGTGTCTGGAAATGTCAACAGGTTATGTGGTTGCCTGGGGAAAAGATATCACTGAGTTATGCCAGTGTCAGGAGGTGATCAACAGGTTATACCGTTGTTAGAAAGATCACCAGGTTATGCCGGTGTCTGGAAAGGTCAACAGGTTATGGTGTTGCCTGGGGAAAAGAGATCACTGGGTGATGTCAATGTCAGGAGATGATCAACAGGTTATGCTGTTGTCAAGAAAAGAAAAGATCATCAGGTTATGCTGGTCTCTGGGAAGGTCAACAAGTTATGTTGTTTCCTGCAAGAAGAGATCACTGGGTTATGCTAGTGTCTGGAGATGGTCAACAGGTTATGCTGTTGTCAAGAAAAGAACAGTCACCAGGTTATGCTGGTGTCTGGGAAGGTCAACAGGTTATGCTGTTGCCTGAAAAAGAGATCACTGGGTTATGCCAGTGTCTGGAAATAATCAACAGGTTATGCTGTTGTCAGGAAAAGAAAAGATCACCAGGTTATGCCGATGTCTGGAAAGGTCAACAGGTTATGTTGTTGCCTGAAAAAGAGATCACTGGGTTATGCCAGTGTCTGGAAATAATCAACAGGTTATGCTGTTGTCAGGAAAAGAAAAGATCACCAGGTTATGCCGATGTCTGGAAAGGTCAACAGGTTATGTTGTTGCCTGAAAAAGAGATCACTGGGTTATGCCAGTGTCTGAAATAATCAACAGGTCATCTTGTTGTCAGGAAAAAAAGAAAAAAAGATCACCAGGTTATGCTGGTGTCTGGAAAGGTCAACAGGTTATGTTGTTTCCTGAAAAAGAGATCACTGGGTAATGTCATTGTCTGGAAATGATCAACAAGTTATGTTGTTGTCAGGAAAGAAAAGATCACCAGGTTATGCTGGTGTCTGCTAGGAGTGGGACCCTATGTTGGCATCAACTAAGGAATGGAATGTCCTTGGTTGGAAAAGGTTTGACTAGGGATTGGGGACCCTATGCTACTTTAGGTTTGAATCACTTTCAACTTCCTTTCTTCTTTTTTTTCCTTTTTCTTTTCTTTTTCTCTTTTTTTTATTATTTTATTTTATTTTATTTTTTTATTCTCTTTTCATGCATGCGGGAAAAGATTTTTTGGAGGAAACTTCCCTTTTTTGAAGTCAATGATGCAGAGCTCCTTCTAGCCCTTGCACAATTTCTTTTGGTTGCACCTGCTTGTTGCACGGCTGCTTTCGAGTTGCACCTGTTTTAGAATTTCAAACAAAGAACAATTTGTTAGTTTGAAATGGTGATTGGTTTTGCGGCCTTGATTTTTAACTGTTTGTCTCAGTTCTTTTGATGCAGATCTCAACCGCTTGCTTGCTGGGGATTGGGTTTCATCTCTAATCTCGGGGACCTTGGCTTTCCAGATTTTTCTTTTGGATTTCTAGAGTATCGGGGGGAAGTTTTGGCCCCTCAAATTCTACTACAATGGTTAGTCGTGTGGGACTTAACCTTTCCAACTTTACTTCGCCTTTATTGGCCTTTCATTTTTGACTTTTCCTCCAACTTTAGCCTTAGGGCATTTGGAGAATTTCGGCTTTTCAAACCTTGTCGAGATGGTTAGCCACGTGGGACCCTACTTTTCAACTTCATTCGCCTTTATAGGCACTTCAGTTTGATTTTTTTTCTCTTTCAAGGGTTTTGAGTTTGAAACATCGGCCACTACTGCCAGTCGAGATCGACTCGATGCCCCTGACGAGGCTGGGCGCCTTTTGCTTATTAGCCTGTGTCAAATGAGGACCCTGTAAATCAGTCTTGCCATCCTTTCTTTGCCTTAGTTTCGGAACAAATCTAGACCGAAAGGGATTCAAAAGAAAATAAATGACAGAATGGAAAATGAATTTAAGCAAGAGGTATCCCTTTCGGGGAAAGGAAAGAAGGACTTATCTGGAGTGCATGCGGACTTCGATGAGCATGACATGCTTCTTGGACTGGATGCCTGATCCGTGTAAACCGTCCGGCTCTCAAAAGTTCATCACAACTATCACCCCGAGATTGAGAAATCTTGCCCCGGATTGTGTCCATGTCAGTGACGCATTATCCTTTTCGATCAGTGACACCCTTTGCGGGTTTTCACCTACTAACTTCTCTCATTTATCTGCTCACCATCACCTTGCAGTGCTCTTTGCGAGTTTTCACTAACAAGACTCTCATTTTCAATTTCTCTGCTTACCGTCGCCTCGCGGTGCCCGTGTGGGTTTTCACCGATAAGATTCTCGCATTTTAATTTCTCTCATTTGTTTATATTTTGATCCAAACAACTGCATCCTCCAATTTTGGATATCTTTGCCAATTGATCGGAAGGACTTGAACATGGTTTTTGGTGAAAAGAATTTGTGTTGAATTACAACTTTGGAACCTTTCAGGCGACACGTCGCCGAACCATTATAACTTCTGCCCCAGTTTCGCTTTTGGGAAAATTTGGATTTTTATTTTGGTGTGACTGAACCCCAGGGAGAGGCTGCCTACGTATCCTTTCGGAATCAAGTCAAACGTAGTTCAGGGAACTTTTGTTTTTGATTTTTTTTGTTTTTCCTTTTTTTTTTTGTTTTGTTTTGTTTTCTCTTTCTTTTTCATTTTTTTTCAACATTTATTTTTTCTTGTTTTCCAATAACACTTTTGGGTTCCAAAGAGGATAACAAAGAAGAGTAACCGGCTCAAAGGGTTTGCAAAAGGGTTAATGGTGTTTGGGTAGCGAGAATGAAAGTCTTCGTCATCCCAACCGGAGAACATTTGAAAACAGAGGAGAACATGTTTTTTTCACGAAATTATTTTCATAGAACATGAGTTGTCCAAATATGATGAAAATCGAGAAGAGTACCTTGATGTGGAAACAAAATAGAGAGAAACAGTGATAAAAGGTAAATCTGGAGCTCAATAGTGAAGTGAATCAGCAACAACCAACAAAAACGAGATCTAAAAATTGAAGCTCAGCTTCAGCCGTGTCGAGACAGAGATCAGCAAATCAAGCTCAACAACATTTATAGAGAACCAGGAGGAGTATTTGAGCTTTAAAATTTCACTGACTCACTCGACTTTAAGTTTTCATTGAAACTTTCATCTTTCTTTTACAAACTTTTGTTTCCAGATTCATTCCAGTGAGAAGTGTAGGCGGATTGGAGGGTCATCTCTTCAGGGAAGATCGGAATTAGGGAGACGGCTTGGTTTTTGTTCTCAAGAGGGGGTCTGTTCTTGTTCTGTTTTTCACGGATTGGGTCTGTAACGTTAGAGAGGGGAAGGGAAGAAGATGATAGAAGGGGAGTGGGGATCGAACGACATTGGGATGTGGGGGTCTCAATTTTCTGTTGTTGAAGATGAAGAGGATGGAGCGCCGTTTTTCATTCTTCAAGAGGGAAGGAGGTCTCATCTTTTTGATCCGATCCACTTCTTAGAGATAGGGTTAGAGATTTATGAATGTGAGGGATTGGGCATTGGGTCAAGCAGGTACTGGGCCGGGCAGGTCTTTTAAGATATTGTGCCACTGATTTTGGGGTCCAAATTAATGCAATGAAAGTAAGCCCAACTCTTGTCTTTCTTTTAAATGTCAGATTTTGCAAACTCTAGCCATTTAAAACTCAAACTTTAATTGAATCTAATTCTTATATGGCTAGCCTATTTATTTTATTTTATCTAATCATGGACTAACGCAACTAATTAATTAATTGACCTACGAATGCAATTTTTGATTTTTAGAAGATGCATTTACAATGTAACTAAATCCTAAAAATGAAGTTTAAAATCTAATATGCTAATGAAATCAAGATTCGAACATTTTTTATGATTTTTATGATTCTAAAATTATTAAACATGCATGAAATGCAACTAAATAAAGAAAATTTCCTAAAATTTATTAAAACTATTTTTGATTATTTTTAGGAGTAATTTCCTTGCAGGGCAAAAATTGGGTATTCACACTGGTCATCTGCTCGTTGATGATGGCTTGAGTTGTGACTCAATTTGGATCCGAGGCACTTGAAGAGATAGGTCTGAAATTTGCTACTGAAGCGTGAGTCGCAGTCACTAATGATGTCTTTGGGCAGACCCCAATATTTGACAATATGAGAGAAGAAGAGTCGAGCTGTATCTTTTGCCGATATGTTCTGTGGGGCTGCTATGAAGGTAATATACTTGGAAATACGGTCTACCACAACCAAGATGGTTGCAAGATCACCGACCTTGGGTAATCCTGTGATGAAATTCAGGGAGACGCTTTCCCAAGGTCTCTGTGGGATAGGTTCCGACTTGTTCTTCTGACACGCTTGAAAAGTCTTCACCCCCTGAGGGGCGCCATCAGTCGTTTGACGCTGATGATATGATTGTCTATTCTTGACGTTGAGGGTAGCCGAAACCATAGGTTCATGTCTTCTGACTCCTCTTTTAGTCTGCATGGCTGAGATATTTTCAGCGGCCATCTTTATGGGTATGCATGGTATGATGCGGGGTTTGGCCCCGTTGTCTCCCATCATCAGAAACATGTCGGTGTATGGTACCGGTATGGTGTTGGTTTGCTTCAGGAATTCCGATCCCACTTACGAGTTCGAAGTCATCGATGATAGCTATGCGTAGATTGAATCTTCCCTTGTATGGGCCAAGCTTCATTGGCACTTCTTTAGATATTCCACACACTGGATGGTGTGGTAAGTTAATAGCCTTGACATGACCCTTACTATTTTTCACAACTAGACCGAGGCGTTACACCTGAGTCGATGCCAAGTAGTTGTGGGTAGCACCCGTTTCTATCATTGCCCGTCGTTACCAAATTTGTCCATCGCTAAAACCTGATATTTTAGTAGTGTTCAGTTTCATTTAGATAAACATTAAGGTCCTCTCTTATGTGGTAGGAGGCCTCTGATCCACCTTTTGTTTCCCTTTCTTGGCGATTGTGCATGCGTTCCTCTTAGGGTTACCAGCATTGGTTCCGCTAAGGTATCAGGGATGGAGCCAACAATTGCATTGAAGGCACCTACTTGCTCTGCGTCCTCGGAGTCATCCTCATCTGACTCATCTTCGACAGTCTGATGAACATTGATCTATGTATATGGGCATTGATTGTTCCAATGCTCTCCGCTGCAATGACAACATTCTGATAGGGGATTTCTTCCCTGATGGTTGTTGACTGATGCAGCACTGTTGCTTCTTGAGGAAGGAGTTTTAGATTTGGATGCACTTCGATCTCCTCCATTTCTACTAGGGCCACCATTTCTAGGCTGACTCCCGTTGTATCCCCCTCCAACAGGTGGTTGGGGCCTATCCTTTTGAGATTCCAAGTGATAGTCCCCAAGGCATTCCGCCGCTTGGATCGCTTTGGGTAGGGTATCTACCCTTTGTATTTGCAATTCCATACGAGCATGAGGTTTCAAACCTTCTATGAAGGCGAATAGTTTGTCTTTGTCCCCCATATCTCGTATGTTTAGCATGAGTGCTGAGAATTCCTGCATGTAATTTCGCACTGACCTGGTCTAGCGGAGTTCACGCAGCTTTCTCCGTGCATTGTATTCCACGTTTTTGGGGAAGAATTGCAGTCGTATAGCTGCCTTCAGTTCTTCCCATGTGTTGAGAGTATCTTCACCAGCCCTGATGGCTTCGTACTTCACCCGCCACTAGAGTTTAGCATCACCCTGAAGATACATGGCAGCAATTGCTACCTTTTTGGCTTCGTCCAACTTTCCTACGGTATCGAAGTACTGTTCGATGTCGAAGAAGAAATTCTCCACTTTTTTTACATCCCGAGCTCCGTTGTATGGATTTGGCTTTGGAATTTTCAGCTTTTGGGGCACATGAGTGATGTGCATGGCACCTCTGATTTGGTTTTCGCTTCCTCTAAGCAGGCATTGAAGGGAAACATTATTAAGTTGACCTATCAAGTTGTCTATGGTTTGCTGCATGGCATTCATTCTGTCTGCCTCTAATTCCCGATGGGTTAAATCCTCGGCACGCTCCTGTTGAAGACCTTCAAATTTTCCATGAATTTCGGCTGCCTCTACGGCTGTAGTTTGCCGATCTTCCTCAGAGTCGCGACTGGTGTTTGATATGTCAGCTTCGGCCTGCCACATCTTGCGGTCCAGGTCGTCCAACCTTTGCACTAGGTTGGTTCTTAGATCAGGCATTGTATCCACGATGGGCCATAATATGTCAAGCATCTCTTCAAGGGTTGCAATGCGGTCCCCATGATTCACCATGTTAATAAATGGTGGTAATGGAAATGTGTTCCCTCGTCCGATGTGGAACCAAGGCTCTGATACCAACTGTTACACGGTGCCTTCCTGAGATTCCTTGGAAGGGCGATGTAAGGCTAAGCAACGGATGTCAGTGCAGTTGTTGTCCACCAACTGAGGTCCCCTCTGTATGCTAGACGAGATTGTCAGTGCCGTACGGAAAAACCAATGTCAAGAGCAAGTGAGATAACATAAATGAGAATTGAAAGAAAGCTTGATTGCATAATGAAAGCTATTACAGAAAAGCAACGCGGTGTCGAGGGGGAGAGACACCAGTACAGAGAATTTTTTTTGCTTGCTAGAAAGTTTTGAATGCTTGATCCCCCTAATAATGCTTAAAAAAAATAAACCAAAGTTACAAGACTTGACCTAAATAAGCTAGAGAATCATAATGAAAATACATGGAATAAAACTACTCTATATTTACAATGAAAAGGACTTAGTTCTCTACAAGGTAGAAACAAGTCCATTGGCAGCAACTTTGTCTTGAGCATCAGGCTCTGCGTGCGCATTGTTGTCGGCGCGCACGACACTATTTGGATCTAAGGCTGTCCAACGGGACGGGCCCTCCGGGTCCCGTCCCGTACTGTCCCGACCCACTTAATTTTAAACGGGATGGGCCCATGTTAAATGGGACAGGGGATGGCCATTTCGTCCCGTCCCGTCTCGTCTCGTACTGTCCCGCCTGTCATGCGTCCTTTTTTTTTTTTAATTATAGCCGTTGGGTAATGACTTCAATTGCAAAAATAGTCATTTCCACTGGCCAAAAACGGCTATAATTGGCCTCCATCTCCCCTCCCCCCCTCCCCCCAAACTTTTAATATAACACCTAAGTTTATTAAATTACACTTTGGCCCTATTTTCTACTATAAATACCCACCATCCTTCTTCATTTTCCCCACAAAAATCAATAATTCTCTCTCAATTACATTCTATCTATATTATTCTCTCAATTTTCTCACTATCAACTATCAAGTGATAAGTTTCAAGTATTTGGGCAAATTTTTGGAGCAACTTTCAAGCTTCAAATTAATTCGTCAAGTATTTGGAGAAATATTTTGGGCAATTTCCTCAAGTTTCAATATTTAATCACGGTGCACTCGTTCCATCTCCTAATTTTAATATATAATTATTGCGTATCATTTTAGTGCTTAATTTTTGTGTTTACTTTACGTGTTTTATTTTCGTATTTAATTTTTGTGTTAACTTTTTTAATTTAATTCATATTTAAATTATGGCACCTTAAAATTGTATTTGGCGTATTTTAAAAACTAGTTATAAAAGTAGTAAAGGTGAAAGTAGTAGTAATCCTAATCCTAGTCCTAATACTAATCATAACCCTTCTATTAGAAAACATATAGATGAAATGACTCATGTTGATGAAACTTCATTTCCTCCCCTCCCCCTCCCCCCCTCCCCCCCCGCATGTTATAATATTAATTTCGGAGAACAACTAGATCATGAAACTTTACAAAGATAATTTGACAATGATATTTTTATTGAGGACGAAGAAAATGAGGAAGAAGAATTAGATGAAACACCCACCAGAGATTTCCGTATTATTCAGAGATTTGATTAATTCCGAAAGAAGAAATCTTGCTTTTTAAAAAATAACCACTAGGGAAGAAGAAGAATACAATGAGATACTTAGCACTGGGAGCGATGACGACATGGAACTCATGGAACATCTATTAACATTGTCATTCCGGAACAATGTCCGAGAGAAAATTATAGATAAGTTACAACGAAGTTATATAGGAGCTTACAAATATTAGTATGATAATTTGTAATTGACTAATAAGAGGCCTAGTTCAAATAGAACCCTTCCTAAAAGGTGGCTGCATAGATTAGGTGCTCTTCAAAGAATTATATTTGTATGAGATTTGAAAGTTCTATTAATAAAATAAAAGGCTCTAAGCGTTGAATTTTTTTTATGAATTGTCTTACACTCTTACTTAATTACTTAATGACTTGAAATTATATTAAATAAATTATAACTCTATTATAAATTTATAATTACTAGAATATTTCATTATGAGTATTTTGTTTTAATATTTTATAATTCTTTACTTAGTTTTCTAATTTCGGTTTAACTTTTATGTTTATTAAATAAGTCAAAAAACTAGTCGTTGCAAACTTTAAAAATTTAGTCATTGTCAAGAAAATAGCCATTTCCAAACTTAATGCTTATATATATATATATATATATATATATATATATATATATATATA
>ML314061.1:0-85652 GCA_005239505.1 Nicotiana paniculata | reverse complement strand
TACCCCAAATTATATTTGCAGCGCCCATTTAGTCTTTTTATAAGACATAGTTGAGCGTGATCACCACTCATAAACAGCCAATCGGGCATACCTCACAATCACTCGTATCAACCCCTCGGGCATACCTCACCATTACTCATGCCTCCCAGTCACTCGCCACTCGACACTCGCACTTAGTAGGTACCTGCGCTCAGTGGAGTTGTGTACAGACTCCGGAGGGGCTCCTTCAGCCCAAGCGCTATATCAAGCCAAATCATGGCATCAAATCACTCAGGCCCTCGGCCTATAATAAACATGTTGTGGCGTGCAACCCGATCCCATATAATATCCTCACAAATAAGGCCCTCGGCCTCACTCACTCATAAACCTCACAAGCCACTTGGGCATTTTCGTAAAATCAGGGAACTCAGCCCAAAATAACATTTATGTGTATCAAAATAGAATAATGAAACTGAACCATACAGTAAACAAAAAGAATCATGACTGAGTGTAGATTTCAAATCAAAAACAGTGAGAGGATAGTAATAAAATGCCCCTGAGGGTCCAAACAGTATTGGCACAAGACCTAAACATGGCATTCAGCCAAAGTTATGAGAATTCTTTCTAAAACACATAGCTATTATACAACTTTAATCAGAATATGTAACTCTACAGTTGCTATGGGACGGACCAAGTCACAATCCCTAATGGTGCACGCCCACACGCCCGTCACCTAGCATGCGTGTCACCTCATAATCGTAAAATCATACGAAATTGGGGGTTTCATACCCTCAGGACTAGATTTAGAATTGTTACTTACCTCAAACCGGACAAAAATCTAGCCCGCAATGCTCTTGCCTCTCGACTCGGCCTACAAACGCTCCGAATCTATCCAAAATTAGTATATTATCATCAATATATGCTAAAGGGATGAAGTCCACATAAAAATTACCAAATTAGACCAAAAATCCCTAATTCGATCAAACCCGGCCCCACGTCTCAAAATACGATAAATTTTACAAAACTAGGAAACCCATTCACTCTCGAGTCCAACCATACCAAATTTATCAAAATCTGACTCTGAATCAACATTCAACTCTCAAAAATCCATTTATGAAGTTTCTACAATTTTTTCCAATTTTTCACCCCAAAATACTAATCAAATGATGAAATCAGTGACATATTCATGTATTTTAGCCAAATCCGAGTTAGAATCACTTACCCCAATGAATTTCTTGAAATACCTTCGATAAATCGTCACAACCCGAGCTTCTTAGGTCAAAATATGAAATAAAACTTTTGAACCTCGTATTTATAGTGCACCCCTCGGATTCTCAATACACTGACAGCACACTTTCACCGCTGCCGCGCACGCCTCTCCGCAGTCCTCGAAATTTCCACCGCGGCCGCGAAAGACCTCCACTCCAGCGGTCGCGTCCAATTTTCTGCTTACCGTGGAATCCTGCCGCCTTCGCGGGATTCCACCGCCGTCCGCGCCACTTTTTCGCGGTCCGCACTCCCTAACTGCAGAGATCCAACACCAGCAACATCAACAGCTATTTCCAACAACTAATTTCATCTGATAACCATCCTAAACAAACCTGAGGCCCTCGAGACCTCAACCAACCTTACCAACACATCCCATAACATCATTCAAACTTAGACGAACCTGCGAATCACTCAAAACAACACCAACATCAAATCAAACTCGAATTCAAGCCTAAGAACTTATAACTCCTAAATTCCACAAACGACGCCGAAACAAATCAAACCTTGTCCGAATATCCTCAAATTTTGCACACAAGTTAAATATGACACCACGAATCTATTCAAACTTTCGAAATTCCTTTCCGACCCTGATATCTAATTTTTCACTACCGACCGGAAACCACCAAGTTTCCAACTTCGCTAATTCAAGCCTAATTCCACCACCGAATTCCAAATTACCTTATGAACACCCTCCTAAGTCTAAAATCACCTAACAGAGCTAACTGAACCATAAAAATTCAAATCCGAGATCGTTTATTCATAACTCAACATCCAGTTGACTTTTTCAACTTAAACTTCTAATTAAGAAACTTAGTGTCTCATTCCACTCCAAAACCACTTCATACCCGAACCGACCAACCTGATGCTACATAATAAAGCTGAATAACACATAAAGAAGCAGTAATGGGAGAAACGGGTCTATAACTCTCGGAACGACCGGCCGGGTCGTTACACTATGACTTCATTTGAACCCATAATATTTTATATAGAGTATAGATGTATATGTAAAAAAACTACTAAAATATCAATAAATATTATATTTGAACCCACAATTCTAATACTACGATAAATTCAATGCTAAGAATCTTAAATGTTAAACCCATTAAAATTAATTTCGGATCTGCCTCTGGAAGTGGATGTTTTAAAGTAAGTCGAAAGAAGGTAGATTTTGTTTTAGTTTAGACATGCAATATGGTAAAAGTCTATCTCTATATCATTCAGTCAATATGGTAAAAAGTCTATCTCAATATCATTCAGTAGGCTAACAAACAATTCATACATTTCTAAGAATTAAGTACTCATATATCTTAATTTCTTTGCACATGCATATATAGTTCAAGCCTGAAGCAATGAGTTCAGTTGAATCTACAGAATCTGTCTAAATTTGCCTCTAAATCAATACCAATGGAAAAGAAAGGAGAAGCGATCGAGTTCATGAGACTGACCATTCTGCGATCAATCATAGAGCATCCATCAGCGTAGAGCAAGGTCGGAAAGATTCCGAAATCCAATTGTGGTAAAATTGGACAAATAGAACGAAAATAAGTAAAAAAAAAAAGAGTACCGGACTATATGTAACGCCACACTATGTGGTGCTATACACTAACGGTAACTGTGCCGTTAGTGTATATCTCCACTTAGTGTGGCGTTATATATAGTCCGGATTTGTCAGACATTGTATAACGCCATAAAATCCGGCGTTATACCTTATTTTTTCGGTAACTGTGTCGTTGTGTTTAAGAGGATCCCCATCCTCCTTCTTCCCCCATTTTTTAATCTTCTTTCTTCATTTGGTCTCCTCCCCCCGATTCTGCCCCACTTTTTTAATTTTTTTTTTTTTTGGATCCTCCTGTCACATAAAAGTTGAAGAGTTTTGGTCCCACTTTCGAGTAGAGCATTGTATTATTGTTGATACACATCTTCGGAGTCAAAATTTCAATTTATTCGAGGTATTTAATTTTATTATATGTTGAAACTTTAATAATAATGCATATGTTTTGATTTGTGTGTTCTATTTCGTTTTTTGTTATTTTTTTTCGAAACTAGTATGTTATATTTATCCGATTCGTTTTGTGTCATTTTTTTGCGAAACTAATATGTTAAATTTATCCGGACTTAATAATTGTTTTTATATATATATGTGTTTCATGTCATTTTGTGTTTTATTAGTAATTAAATTTATTTGTTGTTCATGTTTAGTTTAGATTATTTTTTAGCGTAGTAAAATCTAGACCTTTTTAGCGTAGTAAAATGTAGACCCTTGTAGCGTAGTAAAATGTAGAGCCTTGTAGCGTAGTAATGTGTAGTATTGTAGCGTAGAAATACTTTAGTTTAAGTATCTTATACTGGTAGTCGAAAATGTAAAACTTTGTACAATTAAGTTAATAATTGTACAATACACAAAATTATAAAAATATTAAATTTGACAGATAAGTAATTATTAATGTTAATGTGGTGCCACTGGGCCTCAAAATATCGAGCCTGGAACCCAAATATATATATTTATTTCACGTAGGCAATCCACATAGGATTCGATCATAACCTTAAGAAAGGAAACCGAGTAAGGAATAAAAGAGCGGAAAATAATAACAAAAAGAAGGAAAATAGTGATAAAATGACAAAGAAAAGGGAAAAGTTCAAAACCGAGAAATAAAGTCGGGATGAAATACACAACTGTTACAAAACATATAGAAAGAATTTAATTGCCTAGTTGCATTGCATACCCCAAACGTGCGATTCCCTATGTGATAAATGCTTCAACCTAACGTTTTGTTGGTTCAATCTTAAAAGGTGTTTTTAGGTGGTTGGTTTTGCGGTAACCTGGCTTCCCATCCTTACTTCACTAGTTCAAAAGAAATCATAGAAATGACATCCGAAAGTCACTTATCAATCGTCAACTCTTACGTGGAAGACCTGCATCCAGCCATCCCAACATCTGAGTCAGCAACGGCTGAAGAGAACAGGACTCTGCGTTGCCGCATGCTGGAAATGTGGGACGCATGGTCCAATTTTAGGGAACCGCCCAGTACCATCCCGGATTTCCCAGAGATAATTTCAAGAACATGCGGGACCTCGAACATCCCCATAAGTTACCCAGCCACGCCATTTGGATATCCAACTATGTCGGCTCACTTTTCCGGAAGTCCTTCTGAGGTTCGTCCCCAGGCCCTGTTTTCCGGTGTGTCTTCCAACATCTTCACCGCACCACCAATCTTTGCCACGGCTCCGCCGACTATCTCTTGGCCAAGCTTCGAGCCACCAGCATTCATATTCCAAACATCGTCCGTCCATATGGACACCACTAATGTTACTCCCAGTTCATACCCCCAACAATCTCAGTATGACGTCACTTTGGGACAAGATAAGAAAAGCCCTGAGCACGAAGAAATGGCTCGGAAAATGAAGAGTATTGAGCAGAGCCTCAAGAATATACAGGGGCTGAGCGGGCATAAAAGCGTCTTCTATGCAGACTTATGCATGTTTTCGCACGTCCACTTGCCTCGAGTTTTAAACCCCCAAGTTCGAAAAATATGACGCGCATGGGGACCCCATAGCTTATCTGAAAAGGTATTGCAACCAGCTCCGGGGAGAAGGTAGGAAAGAGGAACTTCTCATGGCATATTTCGGAGAAAGCTTGACAGGGATTGCATCAGAATGGTACATGGACCAGGATATATCCCGCTGGCACATATGAGATGACCTGGCACGGGACTTTGTTTGACAATTCCAATACAATGTGGACCTCGCTCCCGATAGGAACTCTCTATCCAATCTCAAAAAGAAAATCCTCAAAAAGTTTCAAAGACTACGCTATTCAGTGGCGCGAGCAGGCCTCTAGGGTCAAACCTCCGATGGATGAGGTTGAAATGGTCAGTGTCTTTCTACAAGCACATGAAGCTGATTACTTCAGAAATATGATGTCCTCCATGGGCAAACCATTTGCGGAAGCAATCAAAATTGGAGAAATGGTTGAGAATGGTCTGAAAACCAGTTGTATCCTGAGCCAATCTGCCATAAGAGCAACCTCTCAGGCCATCCAAAGAGGATACGGGAGTGCAACCAACATAAAGAAGAAAGAAGAAGAGGCTATGGCTTCCGATGTCAGGAATTCTCGACAATACCCACGTCCATTTCCCAAAGCTTCCCAATATTACTATCCTCACCAAGATGCAGCTTATGCAACGCCCCCTTTTCCCTAGGAGGTGATGTACGCTCAACCGCATCCCAGGCCGCAACAAGAATACAACCAGAATAAAGCTCCACCCCCAAGAAATAACTATTTTTCACCAGCTCCCTATAACCCGCGCCCTCCTCAGAACAACTATCCATACAACACCTACCCCCGTGAACCACCGAGGAGACCTGAATTCACTCCCATCGGTGAGCTGTATTCAAGCCTTTTCCCAAAGTTAGTATAGATGGGGCTTCTGCAGCCCGTAACTCCGACCAGGAAAAACCCAACATCAGCGTCATAAAAGCCAGGAACCAATTGTGCCTACCACTATGGAGTAGAGGGGCACGACACAGAGGATTGTTGGACCCTCAAACAGGTTGTAGAGAGCCTTATAGAACAAAAGAAGGTGGTGCTAAGGGATGAAGAGGCTCCCAATGTGACGAACAACCCATTGACCCCTCACAATAAGGGGCCCGTCATTGGCATGATTTGCGAAGACCAAGAATTTGATCCAACTTTAAAAGCTATCATCGCCATCGTAGATGTAGAGAAAAATCCCAAGGAGGCACCCAAGCCAGCCAAGGAAATGAAGAAGAGTAACCTCGTCCCCCAGGCCACGGGGAAGGCTGAAGCCATGACAAATATGGGACCCTCTACAGACATTGTTCTTTACATCCCCAGGGCACCCAGGCATGAACAATGCATTTTAAGTCCTCCCAGGAGATTACATTCAACAAAGCAATGTTAAACGGCCCAAAAATGTACGTGCCGAAGGGGACGTATATGGCGCGGGGGCGAATATCAGCAAGGCTGAATGAGCCCGTGGTTATTAGTCACACGTTGCAAACTCCCATGAAGAATACCACTGTCGTCCCCTGGAATTACAACAAGACGGTGGTGACGGACAAAGGAAAAGAAATTACTGGGGAAACGAGTGAGATAAACTCATTGGAGAAATACCTCAACCTGGAAGAACTGAACAAAAGCAAGAAGAAACGCTTTCTGCCTAAGAAGACGATCAGTGCCGGAGAGGCAGAAGAATTCTTCAAAAATATGAAAACCTCTGAATACGCCGTAATTGAGCAGCTCAGAAAGTCCCCCACTCAGGTCTCACTTCTATCCTTGCTGGTAAGTTAAAACGACCATCAAAAAATCCTGATCAAAACACTTAATGAAGCATATGTTTTGGCCGAGACCACAGTTGAGCAAATGGAAAGAATGGCGGAATGATTTTTCGAAATCAACCGGATCTCATTTAGCAAAAATGACTTGCCTCCAGAAGGGGCTGACCACAACAAAGCTCTCCACATAATTGTTAAATGTGAAGGGTACTATGTGAAAAGGTTATGGTGGACGGCGTATCTGGGGTTGATATTTGCCCTCTCTCGACGCTAAAAATAATGGAGATCGGGACTGAGAGAATTAGGCCCAAAAATGTGTGCGTCCGTGCATTCGATGGCATCAAGAGAGACAAAATCGGGGAGATTGATTTGGTCTTGAAAATCGGCCCTGTAGATTTTGAAGTGACATTCCAGGTCATAGATATGGATATTTCCTACAATTATCTCCTGGGAAGGCCTTGGATCCATGCAATATGGGCAGTGTCATCTACTCTCCACCAGATGGTTAAGTTCGAGTATGAAGACCAGGAAATTTTGGTCCATGGGGAGGACGAGCAATCTATTTATAGGGACCCATCAGTCCCATGCCTGGAAGCAAGAGAAGGCAGCGAGCACATAGTCTACCAGGCTTTCGAGATTGTGGTTGCGGACCAATACAAGGAAGGAACCTCGTGCCCTCAACCCTTCGTATCAAACACATCAATTATGGCCGCTACCGACATGATTAAACATGGGTACACACCTGGAAAAGGGCTCGAGGTGTCCTTGAAAGGCATTAAAGAACCTATCACATTGCCTACCAGTAAGAAGTTCTTCGACATAGGGTTTCAAGATACTCCCGATGATGAAAACTGGGCTGAACAATGTAAGAAAGATGGTTGGTTATTTCCTTAGCCAATCCCGCGCATCACCAAATCATTCGTCAAGCCAAAATACGTAGAGGAAGAGGAGGAGGCTTTCACGGCCGAAGAAATTGAAAAAATCTGCGGAGCCATGAAACAGATGCTGTATGAAACTAACAAGGTTCAGCCAGGAGAAGGATCAAGCACCGTAGAGGTGCAATACATGGGCCCAAACAACAAGTTGCAAAACTGGAAGGCTACTCCAATCCCCGTCAGGCTGGAGTCGCGGTAGTTCAGTTTTGCCATATTTCCTGCACTATAAGTTATTTTAGGGTGTAACTCAAGTGTTTTTAATTTCTTGCCTTTTGAATTCTGATGTAAACCCTCCTATGTTCAAATTCAATGTAATGAAATAAAAATTTCATCGTCTATTATTCTTTTTGATTTTATTTTTCTTATTTTTCAGTCCTAATAATGCGGCCTTAAAAAACTTGACATGTTTGCGGACTTCATGCTCTAATCTTAATACGTTGTCTAACCTCGAAATAATGAATCAAGAACCGGAATATGATGAATAAGAGGCTTTTAGGGAAATAAATCGAGAATTGGAACAATTCGAGAATAAGCCTAAGACAAACTTAAACGAAACAGAACCCGTTAACTTGGGTAATGTAGAGAAAGTTCGAGAAACCATGATAAGCGTCCACACGGATGAAAGAACTAGGGACGCCTTGATTCAACTCCTATTTTATTTCAAAGACGTGTTTGCTTGGTCCTATGACGACATGCCCGGACTAAGTGTGGACTTGGTGGTACACAAATTTCTGACCTACCTTGGTTATCCACCTGTCCAACAAAAGCAAAGGAAATTTATAACAGACATGAGTGACAAAATCAAAGAAGAGGTAGCTAAACAACTAAAAGCTGGAGTAATCCGAGTTGTCCAATACACCACCTGGCTGGCCAATTTGGTTCCGGTACCTAAGAAGGACGGAAAGGTCCGAGTATGTGGTGACTACTGAGATTTGAATAAAGTGAGTCCCAAAGATAACTCTCCACTACCAAACATACATATCCTAGTTGACAATTGTGCCAAACATGAGGTACAGTGTTTCATCGATTACTATGCTGGATATCACCAGGTATTGATGGATGAAGAGGATGCAGAAAAGACAGCCTTCACTACACCCTGGGGAACCTACTGTTACCGAGTCATGGCATTTGGTATGAAGAACGTTGGGGCAACTTATATGAGGGACATGACCGCCATATTCCATGACATGATGCATCAGGATATTGAGGTGTACATGGATGATGTGATTATTAAATCCAGGACGCAAGGTGACCATGTGCAGCATTTGAGGAATTTCTTCGAACGCCTGCGTAAATATGATCCGAAATTAAACCTGGCTAATGTGCTTTCGGAGTTCCATCTGGAAAATTACTGGGGTTTATAGTCAGTCGACGGGGCATCGAGCTGGACCCGACAAAGATAAAATCTATTCGGGATCTCCCACCTCCAAGAGCCAAGAAGGAGGTCATGAGTCTGCTGGGTAGGTTGAATTACATCAGCAGGTTCATCACTCAGTTGACATCCACATGTGAGCCTATATTCAAGTTGTTAAAGAAAGATGCAGCCATCAAATGAACAGACGAATGCCAGGACGCTTTTGACAAGATCAAATAATATATGTCGAATCCGCCAGTGCTAGTTCCCCCGGAACCCGGGAGACCTTTGTTTTTATACCTAACGGTGTAAGAAAACTCCTTCGGGTGCGTTCTAGGGCAACATGATGCAACCGGGAAGAAAGAGCAGGCCATATATTACTTGAGCAAGAAGTTCACGAGTTACGAAGCCAAGTATACTCTGTTGGAAAGAACTTGTTGCGCTCTAACTTGGGTTGCTCAGAAGCTCCGACATTATTTGTTGTCTTATACCACCTACCTCATCACCAGACTGGATCCATTGAAGTACATATTCCAAAAGCCAATGCCCACCAGGAGATTAGCAAAATGGAAAATCATGCTCATAGAATTCGACATTGTCTATGTCACCCGCACAACCATGAAAGCTCAGGCTTTGGCCGATCATTTAGCTAAGAATCAGGTTGATGATAAATACCAACCTTTGAGCACTTATTTTCCAGATGAGGAAGTCAATTCTGTCGAAGTAATCTCAGAGGACACTGACACCTGGAAAATGTTCTTTGATGGAGCAGTCAATGCAAAAGGTGTTGGGGTAGGGGAAATATTGATTTCGCCCACGGGACAACACTATCCCGCCACGGCCCGCCTTCAGTTCTTCTGTACAAACAATACTAACGAATATGAAGCTTGTATAATGGGTATGAACATGGCCATTGACATGGTTGTAGAAGATTTATTGATCATGGGGGATTCCGAATTAATCATCAAGCAGGCTCAGGGAGAGTGGGAAACTCGAGACGTTAAGCTCCTTCCTTACAAATAACATGTGGAAGACCTTAACAAGCAATTCAAAGCTATCGAGTTTAGATATATTCCTCGATGCCATAACGAGTTAGCTGATGCGCTGGCTACCCTAGCTGCAATGCTGCCATATCCGGGTAATGTTCACATCGACCGTTGGAGATTCAAATCAAGGAAAGGCATGGTTATTGCAACACGGTCGAAGTAGAACCCGACGTCCAACCATGGTATCATGATATCAAAAGATTCTTGAAGACAAAAGAATATCTAGAGCAGGCCAATGGAGACCAAAAGAGAACCATCCGATGGCTCGCCAACAATTTCTTCCTAAGTGGGGATGTACTGTATAAAATGACTCCCGATCTAAATCTATTAAGATGTGTAGACGCCAAAGAAGCCGAAAGGATTATGAGCGATGTGCATTCAGGAGTATGCGGTCCCCACATGAACATGTACGTCCTTGCAAAGAAAATCTTGCGGGCTGGATATTATTGGATGACCATGGAGAAAGATTATTTCGGTTTCGTCCGGAAGTGCCATAAGTGTCAAATACATGGCGACTTAATCCATGAACCACCATCAGAACTGCATCCTATGTCAGCACCCTGGCCGTTTGTTTCCTGGGAATGGATGTCATCGGACCAATCGAGCCAACGACCTCAAACAGGAACAAATTCATCTTGGTTGCTATCGACTATTTCAAAAAATGGGTCGAGGCAGTCACGTTCAAAGCTGTCACTAAGAAAGCAGTGGTGCATTTAGTGCATTCTAATATCATCTATCGTTTTGGTATCCCAAAAACTATCATTATCGACAATACTGTGAATCTGAACAGTAACTTGATGAGGGAGGTATGTGAACAGTTCCAAATCACACACCGCAACTCCACCCCTTACCGGCCCAAACCCAATGGCGCCGTTGAAGAAGAAAACAAAAACATCAAGAAAATTCTAAGGAAAATGATTCAAACATCCAGGTAATGGCATGAGAAGCTGCCTTTTGCATTGTTGGGATATCGCACGACCGTGCGCACGTCGGTTGGGGATACTCCTTACCTATTGGTTTATGGCACTGAAGCCGTAATACCCGAAGAGGTTGAATTTCCTTCCCTTCATATTATTGTCAAAGCAGAAATTGAGGATGATGAATGGGTAAAAACCCGGCTGGAACAATTAACTCTGATTGATGAGAAAAGGATGGCCGCAGTGTGCCACATGCAGTTGTACCAACAAAGAATGGCCCACACTTACAACAAGAAAGTGCGACCTAGGAACTTCGAAGTGGGGCAACTTGTCTTAAGACGTATCCTCCCGCACCACGAAGAGGCGAAAGGAAAATTCGCCCCGAATTGGAAAGGTCCATACATCATAAGGAAATTTCTACCAAAAAGAGCATTATACCTGGGGGACATCGAAGGAAATGACCCCGAAACGGTTGTCAATGTAGATGCATCCAAAAGGTACTATGTTTGATCCTCCATATAGCATTAAATGTTCTCCGATTGAGGTGACGAGGCTTTCATTCTCGCTACCCAAACACCATTAATGCTTTTGCAAACCCTTTGATACGGTTACCCTTCTTTGATTACCCTCTTTGGAACCTGAAAGTGTTATTGAATAAAAATGAAAAAATGAAATGAAAAAAAAGAAAAGAATGAAAAAAAAGAACAAAAGAAAAATCAAAACAAAAACAAAATGTTTCCCTAAACTACGTTCGACTTGATTTCGAAAGGATATGTAGGCAGCCTCTCCCTGGGGTTCAGTCACACCAAAATAAAAATCCACATTTCCCCAAGAGTTTAAGCTGGGGCAAGTGTTGAGATTCGGCAGTGATTTGCCTGAAAAGTTCCAAAGTTGTAATTCAATTCAAGTTCTTTTTACCCCCAAATCCTATTCAAGTCCTTCTGATCGATCGGCGAAGGAAATCAAAATTAGAAGATACAGCTATTTGGATCGAACACGAGCGAGCAGAGAAATTTAAATGAGAGAGTCTTATCGGTGAAAACCCATACATGCACCATAAGGCGATGGCGAGTAGAGAAATTAAAAATGAGAGTCTTATTAGAGAAAACTCGCAAAGATTACTACAAGGCGATGATGAGAAGAGAAATGAGAGAGGTTAGTGAAAACCCGAAAAGGGCACCGCTAATCGAAAAAGGGTGATTTGTTTACTGATATCGACATGGTCTGGGGCAAGGTTTCTCGACCTCGAGTTAAAAGTTGTGACGAATTTCTGAGAGTTAGATGGTTTATATAGATCAGGCATCTAGTCTAAGATGCATGTCATGTTCATTGAAGGCCGCTTACACTCCAGATAAGTCATCCTTCTCTTCCTTGAAAGGGGTATTTCTTGTAAATTTTCATTGTCTCCATTTCTTTGATATTCTCTTTCAATCCCTTTCAGTCTGACTCTGTTTCTAAAGTAAAACAAAGAAAATATGGCAAAACTCAGGGTTCTCGTTTAAGGCAAACCAACATGCAAAGGGCACTAAGCCTCATCAGGGGCATTGAGTCGTCCCCGACTGGCCGCAACGGCCCATGCTTCAAACATAAAACTCTTGGAAGGAGAAAATCAAATTGAAATGTCTATAAAGGCGATTGAAGTGAAAGATTAATCCCACATGGCTAACCCTCTCTGAAAAGTTAAAAGGCTGAAGTGCTCCAAATGATTTAAAGTTAAGTCAGAAATGAGCGGCCGATGGAGGCGAAGCAAAGTTGAAAGGTTAAGTCCCACGCGAATAACTGTTGCAGCAGAATTTGAGGGGCCGAAACTTCCCTAAAACTCAGAAAATCCAAAAGGAAAAAGCAAGTGAAAGGCCTACAGAGGCGAAATAAAATCAAATGTTGGGTCCCACGTGACCGATCACCATGGTAAATCTAGAAAGCCAGGGTCCCCGGGATTAGAGATGAAACCCAATCCCCAGTAAGCAAGCAAGTGGTTGAGATCTTCGTCAAAAGAACTGAGATCAAGTAGTTGAAAACCAAGGCCGCAAAACCAACCACAGTTTCAAACTAACAAATTGTTCTTTGTTGAAATAAGAAACAAGTACAGCTCAAAAGCAACCATGCAAAAAGCAGGTGCAACAAAGAGAAAAGGCGCAAAAGCTAAAAGAAACTCTGCAGCAACAACTCCAAAAGAGAAATTTTCTCCAAAAACCTTTCCAGCATTCATTAAAAAAAAAGAGGAAGTGTTGAAAACAGCTCAAACCTGAAGTGGTATAGGGTCTTCAGACCCTGGCTCCACCTTTTCCGACAAAGGGTATACACTCCCTGGTCGAGGCCAATTAAGGGTATACACTTCCTAATTGATACTTTTACTTTTACAATTAAGGGTATACACTCCCTAATTGATGTCCTGCTTTTCCAATTAAGGCTATACACTCCCTAATTGATGCTTTTCTTTTCCAATTAAGTGTATAAACTCCCTAATTGATGTTTTACTTTTCCAATTAAGGGTATACACTCCCTAATTTATGGTTCTCTTTTCCAATTAAGGGTATACACTCCCTAATTGATTTTCTTTTCCGACACGGGTGCACACGCTCCCTAGTCGATGCCAATTAAGGGTATACACTCCCTAATTGATTTTCTTTTCCGACACGGGTGCACACGCTCCCTAGTCGATGCCAATTAAGGGTATACACTCCCTAATAGATGTTCTACTTTTCCAATTAAGGGTATACACCCCCTAATTGATGTTTTACTTTTCCAATTAAGGGTATACACTCCCTAATTGATGTTCTACTTTTCCAATTAAGGGTATATACTCCCTAATTGATGCCTTTCTTTTCCAATTAAGGGTATACACACCCTAATTGATATCTTTCTTTTCCAATTAAGGGTATACACCCCCTAATTGATGTTTTACCTTTCCAGTTAAGGGGATACACTCCCTAATTGATTTTCTTTTCCCTACATGGGTGCACACGCTCCCTAGTCGATGCCAATTAAGGGTATACACTCCCTAATTGATGTTTTACTTTTCCAATTAAGGGTATACTCTCCCTAATTGATGCTTTACTTTTCCAATTAAGGGTATACACTCCCTAATTGATGCTTTTCTTTTCCAATTAAGGGTATACACTCCCTAATTGATTTTCTTTACCCGACACGGGCGCACACGCTCCCTAGTCGATGCCAATTAAGGGTATACACTCCCTAATAGATGTTCTACTTTTCCAATTAAGGGTATACACCCCCTAATTGATGTTTTACCTTTCCAGTTAAGGGTATACACTCCCTAATTGATGTTCTACTTTTCCAACTAAGGGTATACACTCCCTAATTGATGCCTTTCTTTTCCAATTAAGGGTATACACACCCTAATTGATATCTTTCTTTTCCAATTAAGGGTATACACTCCCTAATTGATGTTTTGCTTTTTCAATTAAGGGTATACACTCACTGATTTATGTTTTTCTTTTCCAGCATAGGGTATACAATCCCTAGTTGATTTTATTTTGCCACCCCAATGAATTTTGCTTTGAGATTTAGGGTATCCACTCCCTAGTCTGCAATAACTCCGGATTTACTGCTCCCGGCTTTTCACCGTTTTCAATAACAAAGTAATGTAGATTTCCTTACAAGAACTCACAAAATAAATCGTTTGTCTTGATTTTTGTGCAGATTACAATTTTAGGACATTGGAACTCGAGACGACCAAAAGAAGAAGTTTTGATCCAAAAAATAGTAAAACAAAAGAATAAAGAAAAGATTGAATCTAAAAGCGCAGAAACGGGGAAGATATGGACTACTCAGAGCGAGATTGAAGTCATCCGTCCAGTATATCTCGCCTTGATCCGAGGAACGATAAGACGAAACCAGCACCTGCGGCTAACAAGCATAAAGATTCAGGTCAGATTCAGCCAAAAGATCAAGACTCAAGACCAAGTTTTAGATAGGAATCTTGTAACTAGCAGTTGATAGGTTTAGTTAGTATTTCGTTTTGTTGCTTTGGTGTAATAAGGAGATCAGCAGCAGTAACAACAGCAACCGCAGTGAAACCACAGTTACCCGATAGTCACAGCTACCAAAAGTTCCAAAACTACACTGACCTGATTCCTTTATAGCCGAGGATATGTAGGAAACCTTGAAGCAGGGTTCAGTCAAACTTTTTCAAAAAATGCTTCACATGGAGTATTTGAACAGGTAAAAGTTGTTCATAACTGCTCACTTTGTATTTGCCCGAAAACTCTTCGTGTTTCCAAGCAAAGAGGGGCAGCTGTGAGCATGTAATTTTTCACCTACTAAATACTCATACAAAATTGGATAAGTAAATTAATTTTATGGATTTTTATTGAATTTCAGTGTCTATTTGCGAATTATTTGCATTGTATGATCACAATTCATCTCTTAAAATTTATAACATATAAAATAATAACAAAAACATTTTACAACTTTTATTATTTGGCATAATTAGGTTCTTGATAATTAGTTGCATAATTTAATCATTTTTACTAAGAAAAATACAAAATTTGTTCTTTAAATAATTATGGGTACTAAATTAATGGTTTCACTTTTTTATTCACTCATTAGATAATTTATAATTAGATAAAGTAGGTTAGAACTAATTAATATATATATTTTTTAGAATTTTTAATTAGAATTGATGGATTTAGTTTTAATTAACCTAAGGTTTGCTAAAAGAGGGGTAAAATCGTTTGGGCCATCTCCCTGAACCCAAATCCTCATCCTAATACCTAGGCCCAAATCAAAAAAAAAAAAAAAAAATCCGGCCTGCCCCAGCCCTAATCAAATGACCCCGTTTTGTCCCCTCAAACCTCCTAGCCATTGGATCTTATTGATCCAACGATCCTAAACTAAGGACACCGAAGTATAAGACTGTTCCAAACACCCCCCTACCCGTTCAAACTCAAAGTATTACACCCCTCAGAGACACCCCTCCCTCGTCCGTCTCTCTCTCTCTCTTCTCTCTAAAAAAACCCTAGCCGCCTTAGGATTTGCACCGTCTTCCACCGCCTGAAAATCGCCACCGGCGGCAGAGCTTCTCTAATCAAACCCAAACACTCACCCTACAACCTTCTCTTCCCCCTCAACCTCGTTCTGCCGTTGATTTCCTTAGAAAACCACTCAAAAGCCTCCGATTTTAAATCTGAGAATGATCAAAACCCTAAAATATTTTAAAGACGATTCCAAGCAGCTCTGTGACTCGAACTCACATGAGTCGATGGCTCTTGATAAGAGCCAACGATTCATGCAAGTTCGAGCCACTGTTGGAACTCACCGGAGTCTGTTCAAAATTACTTTCACTAGTACTCCTTTTCTTTCTTCTTCCTTTATTTATCTTTGAACACTGATTAAAGAATACTTCCTTAGTTTCTTGAACTAGGTTTTCAGTTCATAATTTTTTCATTCAGTTATAAATCGATATAATGAACACTGTTTTGAACCCATGTTAATATATTCTTTTATTTATTTAATTTTCAGGCGCATCTTGTCTACTGTCCCCCCCTAAATTAAATCTGACTTAGTTGATTAGGGTAAAGTCATTGGTTTGAGACTGGTTTTGTGAATATCTTCTTTCTTGGCCTGTTTAGTTCTGAATATGCATGCGTACCTAATCTGTGCCTTATCCTAAATTGTTCACTGATTGAAGATCCGTATGTTTTTCTCGGACTGTTTCCCCCTTTTCCCCATTTTCTTTAATTGTTAAGCCTCCTGGTTTAGGGATTGATTACTGATTTGTCTTAGGAGTTTATGAACTTCCTTGTTTAAATATCATGTTGTTGGTTTGATTGAATTGTTAATTTTGCTTGTTGAATAGGTGCGCCTATACTGATTATTCTTTCTGTTTTTTTGTTTTCTTTTGGTTTCAACCTTAGTTTCAATCGATTAACTAATAACCTAGATTAATTACTAACCTAATTGACTCATCATTAGAAGTCAATTGCACCCGACTACTTAAGCTAAAATTAGAAACTAAGTCTAAGGACCTAACTTAACTCCTAAAAGTGACTCACTTAAATAGGTTTGAAAAATCAACTTGGCTAAGGTTAATTATTGACTTTAATCACATTAAGCCTAATTGTCCAAATTAAGTTAATCACAGTTAAGTCTAAATCCAAAATAATTCACCTAAGCCTACTCTCAAGCTAATTCCAAATCAATTTCAGCTTCCTCAACCTAGTAACTAACTTAAGTTGATTTCATTAGATATTGATTATTAATTAAAATCAGCTTAGCTAATAACCTTAACCGTAGTTACCTAAATGGTAATTCTAGAGACTTTAAGGGGTAGTATAGGATTTTAAGCTAATGGAATCTTGGGTGTAACAACTGAAGAACCTTCTAGAATAAGAAAATCAGATTTTTTGGGGTTAAAAAGGTAATTTCAAGGGCTAGAATTTTCTAGAATAGGTGCAGCTGTCCCAAAAGGATAGGGTTGACAACTGCATTTGTACTATTTTCAGCTTATTGGATAAAGAATATGCTGAGAATATCCTATCTAAAACCCCTATATATGCACACACTTTTTACCACTAAACACACTTTTGGATTATTGAAAAATACACTTTTTTGACTACTGAAAGATCTGGAAATACACATAGCTTTTGAGAAAGTTCTTTGCACAGATTTTACCAAAAATTGTTACACACACTAGAAACTTTTTCACCTCTGGAAAACAGATTTTACCCACTTTAAGGTCTGAAATTACATCTTCATTACCTTGAAAAAAAAAATCAAAAACAAATACACAACATAATGAGTGCAAAGAGTAGTTTAGAACTTGATCTTTCTTGTAGCTGTGATTCCTTCCTTTGAAGAACTAGGTTTCATTCCTGATTTTTACTCGAGTTTTTGTGTATTTAAGTGGTTGTTTTTTCCTGGGTTTCTTACTTTGGTTTGTGGCTGGTTGGTTTGCTGAGCTTTGAATTTTTAATTTCCGGACCTTTATTTGGTCCAGATCTCTCCCTGCTATTTCCTTTTCACTTTTGAGGTATGTAACACCTTATTATAAATGAAATTTCAAATATGAGCTTCTGTTCTATGTTGCTATGTAAATCTGTTATTTTGTGTTTGAGTTTCCTTTTTGTTTATATGCAAATCTGAGGATGTGGTGTTGCGAATGCTAGTTGGTGTTCTTGATGTTTTAGGCGATTTTCTCTTTTGTTAGCTTATAAAAATAGATAAATCTTGTGTCAAAAATGTTGGTAAATGCTATTGAATCTTTCTTGATATGTGTGAACTCTTTGAAGTTTATTTTAAAAATGTGGTTTAGTTTCCTAGTTGAGTTGCATTAAGGGAGCAGGTCTGACCTCCTAATGGTCAGATTCTCTCCAAAAAATGCATAAATATTCTACTCACTTTTTTTGGAGAAAGTTTATGAAAATACAGGTTTGGGGTTACGAAGTGCTGCTAGCTTGCACAGGAGAAGCAGCTGACAGTTTATTTATTTAGTTTTTTTTTAGGAAATTGTATTTCATAGTAAAAAGCCATGTAATTGTCTCTACAGACTTTAAGGTTTGTAAATATGGACTGGATATTCTAAATTAGCATTTAGCTTTATTTCCCTGTTTCTTACTAATATGAAATTCTCTCAAAACTAATCCAATTTACTGAANCCCCCCCCCCCCCCGTGATCTATCTTAAAATTGTTTAATTTACCTCTACTGAATTTCGAATTATATAAATATAGATTTTGCTATTTAAAGGCATTTTGTATGAGTTTTTATTCAGATCAGTCTCCTTGTAAACATTTACTAAGATTCTGGAAAATAATCGTTCCAGATTCTATGACTTTCAAAAAATATACAAAACAAGAATATGTGATCCAAAACTCTTTCGATTCATCTTATATCTTTCAAACCTTCTGAATTCACAACAATAAATATATAAACGCTATCGAACAAGACCCAATACATATGAAGGCATGTATCTAGGCCACCTGAAGTTGGTGAAAATCGTTAATTCAATATTCTACTATAGCTAAAAGTGTGCACTTGACCTTTTTTTAATGTGTAACTTGTAACTTAGTAATTTGTTGAATCTCTTGTAAAACTCCATGTGTTAGCATGTTTCCTTTATAGAATTATATAGCTTTATCTCTTTTATAACTAGCCACAATTAGGATTGGCCAAAGGTTAAATGGTTGAATTGGGCAAAAATGCGGTCATAGCCCAAATGTTCGTCCTTTAGACTAAGTGAATTTAGGCTTAAACAATCTTCTACACATACTATAGGTTGAAGAATACTTCTGTTAGTTTGAAATTTAGTAGACAATCAAATATTACTTCAAATAACCATAATCTACATTCGGGTGTGGCAACTCGTGCCCCCAACTCTCACTTCAAACATTAATAAAAATGCACATAGCAACCACGAGTGCATTTCATGTAATGTGTTTGCCATGTGTTCAAAAACAAGACGTGCACGCCATCGTGACTTGTCTAAGATAAATTCATAAACCTCCTAATTAATCTTAAAACTAAAATATTCCTTCAAATAGAAAACATAAATAATAATCAAACATCGCCTCAAATAGGCACTATAAAACCGTCACGACCATAGTCTTGACTACATAATCTACACTCGGGTGCGACAACTCATGTCCCCGTCTTCAACTTCAAATACTAATAAAAATCACATGTTGTAATTACGTGTGCATTTCATGTGGCGTAGTTATAATATGTCCAAAAAACAAACAAATGCACGCCATCGTGACTCGTTTCAAGATAAATCCATAAATACTAAAAACGGTTAAAATTAAACGGCTAAATGCACAATAGGCTAAAATATGTAAATAATCAGATAATTTAGGCCAAATATTAAAAGTTAACCGTGCTAGAACCAAGGAACTCGGGAATGCCTAACACCTTCCCCCGGGTTAGCAGAATTCCTTACTGGGATTTCTGGTCGTAAACAAATCAAAACAGAGTCAAAAATTTCCTCGGTTTGGGATTTTCAAAAAAAATAAAACAGTGTCCCAGAGCATCGTCAAAAATCCGGGTGGCAACTCAGAAAACTAAAATAAATCCCAAATCCGAATAATGTCACTTAAAATGGAAAAACTCCCTTATTACCCCTTCATTAATCCGGGGTAGTGAAAATGAGGTTTGACAATATGTAATGTCACCTTAGAGAGCTTGTATACTATAAGCCCAAAGTTCATACTTGATAGTATTAGTATTTTTAATTCTTATGAGTCCTATTTTTTTTTTTAAGGATGTAAGGAACTTTTAGTTCTAGAGCCTCAAAGAGAGCTTATAGATGTAGTTCATTGTTTCATCAGTTGTGTAATTAGTTTCTTTTGCCGGAGGCCTATGAATTAATAACACCCTTCCTAGAAGGTGTGATTCTAGGTGCTTTAGGTATAATTCTTTGCTTGTTAACGGTGATTGTTCACTGTTTATTACAATAATAATAATAATAATAATAATAATAATAATAATAATAATAATAATAATAATAATAATAGCCGCTAGACACCTTGTCTGATGGTATACTCGTTGGAGAACAAAAAATTAGAGCTGCCATTATTTGTAGATTTCAAGAAATTGAAAGCATCAATGGCGCTGTTGGGCAGCTAAACTTACCAAATCAATCTCTATATCACATCATCAAACTAAGGATGTATAAACGATAGAACAAGTAAAAGCAAAAAAAAAAATGAAAAATATATATGTGTACCAGTAAAATTGGAGATAAAGTTACCCCTATTTTCCGATGAAGAAACGAGAGGACAACGTGGTTTGACGCAGTCTCAGGTAAAGAAGAGGGCTCCCACATTTCAGACCTCGGGGTGACGAATGACGCACCAAGAACCAGACATGGCCAAACATGGAAAGAATCGAGCTCGAGCAAAACGAAGAATCGAGGCTAAAGGGAAGAGGGTTAGTGAGGACAAACGAGGGGCCGAAATATCCGCTATCAACCAGATATTACGGCACGAATCTCGTCCGATATCAACTGCAGATATGATTTATTAGAAGAGGAAGATTTTTACCTTATTTAGAGTTGTGGTAGGACTGAAACTTCACTACTATATAAAGGGGAGAATTCTTTCATTTTTGAGATCACTATTGGCATGCATATTAAAGCACTAGAGTTCATTTTTGTCTTCTAGCTATTGTTCAAAGTGTTCTTCAGCTACTCATTTCTTTAGTCGCAACCGAGTCCATCTCGAGGTCTCGATCGGAACCAGTTTTTGCATTTAAGTTAAAACCAGGCTTAATTGTTCCATCACGTTTGGTTGATCGTTCTGTTTATCAATAATTGTTGTTATTCTTAGATTGTTCGTGTTAAATTAAATCTTTTATTCTTTAAATTGCATATAAATTTAGTTGTTACTCATTTTAAGAGTAAACTGTTTGGCACCCACCGTGAGGGTTAAGGATAATATTGGTGATTTAATAAGGATCTCTATAACACACCCTATTTTATGCTTGCTCTTTGAAGTTTGATTTCAGGTCTATTCAAAATGTCAAATTCTCAGTCTGCTCACTTAAACATTAACACCGAGTCAGGCCACCACGGTGAAAATAATAACGTGGTACCACATATGGCATGCCCCCTATTGACCCTAATGGCGTTCCAAACACTAACCTAATCGATGCCAATTCACAAATTGCTATCAATATCAACCTACTTACTGATCCTGAAAACAACATTCACGGGGAACCCAACCATCAGCTCGAGAAGCGCCCGAAGGGGGATGATGTTCTATGCATCAATACCACACAAGAGGGGGGGGGGGTGATTTGTGTGGTGTCCAATTTTCGAGTGCAAACTCTATAGAAGAACCTGGTTCTTCTTGGTGTTCCAACTTTTACAGTTTGCGGAAAAGTAATTGCAAAATTTAAAGAACACATCAATTTTTACGTGGAAAACACCTGGCTCAAAGGTGAAAAAACCACGACCTACTTCCCAGTAGGATTTTCCCAAACTCTTCACTTTATCAACGAGCCAAACAACATTTACAAAATAAACTCTTTTGTAAACCTAAGGACTAACTCTAATACCTTTGTGGCAAACTAGATTCTAGCTAATTGCGACAAACTTCAAGTTAACTCTAACTAGAACAGTGTCTACCTATTTCAAATGCTTATAGATAAAGCTGAAAGATACAATATTTAATCACCTACTACAAATAACTAGACTAAAAGACAACAGATGAAACTGGTTCTTCTAGCTGGTTCAAGTAGCTTTTGTGTCGCACAAGGATTCTGCTTGCCAAATTGGTTTGGTAATTTTGCTTTCAGTTCTTGTTTCACTTCTGTGTTTGTGCGTTATCTCTTCAGCAGGAATGCTTCAACATTTTATAGAGTCAGTAGTTGAGACGTTGTTGTTCAGTTCCAATACAACTCTTCCTTGGTGGAAGTGTTTGAGTTTATCTCAACTTCCTTGATCTCGATTTTGTCCTACCTGAAATCGAACTCCATCTTCTTATCAATTTGCAACCTTTCGCTTAGGAGATAGCCTCTTAGTTCTAGATAACCTCTTAGTTCATAGATAATGTTTATCTCCTGTGCATGGACACTTCTCGTGCAAATGGGTCTGTTTGACTATGTTTGCCCTGATGGACCTAGTTCAACTGGGTTGACATTTGTCATTCTTCAAAACCATGCAATGACTTGATTCAACAAATTCTCCCTTTTTGATGATGACAAACTTTGTGCTTTACCCTGTACATACTTCAATCCAACATAGACACTTTTTATAGATTTAAGCATTCATCATAGAGAGATCAAGTTCATTAGGTAATAAATATCACAAAAAGTATTGAAATTTTGAAATCACATATCTTCCCTCTTTTGGAATCATCGAAAAGTTGCAAAATGATAAACTTACCATATATATTAACAATTACTCATGGCCATTGAGGCAACTGCAGATGCAAATCATGAATTAATCATCAAAGGAAACCAATTAAATGTAAGCTATTTAAGAAACTGAGACAAAATCAATACCAAACAACAACATTCATTGATTAGAAAGTAGAGCAGGAACCATACACAAAAACAATTAAGAACAGTCGCAACCATGAGCAAAACAGAAAACAAAAAATAGAACAATCCCAAACTGGGTCATAGAGGGGTTTTTTGGAGGCACTGGACTCCTAAGGCTGGGAAGGGGCAGAGGAGGTTGTGGTCTTGGCTTGAATAAGAGAGAGCATTTGATTAAGAACACCCTCATTCTTCTCCTTTTCTTTGGCTAATTCAGCTTTGAGTGCATCCGCTTAGCTTCAACCTCAATAAGGCGAGATTTCAAATGAAGGATCTCCGCATCCTTGATCTCACCGTCCTGCACAAGCGTCCTGACCTTGCCATTAACAGGCAGTTTCCTAGATGAACCAGGTTCATCCTCAGGAATATTAATAGTGTAGTCACAGGTCAGTAGCGTATTCTTACCAAAGTAGTCCTTAGCTGTATCCATTTCAGCATTCTTCACTGGAACCTTGAAGTGAGCAAGCACAACAGTCAGGATAAATCCATAAGGTATAGCATGTTCCTTGGATCGATTCACAACCATGTCCAAGAGCTGGATGATGAAGGCAGACGAATTGATCTGTTTACCCCTGTATAAGCATTCCATGAGTGTGAGATCCATGTAACTGGCAATGTGCCTTCGCTCTTGCCTAGGCAGCAAAAATTTTATCACAAACTCGAAGAACAGTTTGTACTGAGGCCTCATCTCACTCTTAAACACTGCCCTAGGCTCCAGTTCTTGCTCATTCTCACAGAAGGACCTTGTGATTTGAAGAGCTGAGGGAAAATCATCCAGATTAGGCCACCTTTGTCTTGACCCTCAGAAGGGATATGCAGTATCTTCCCCAACTCCTTTGCATCAAACGAAATCTCAATCCCTTGAACCTTGGAGGATACTCTACCATCTTTGACAACTGCGTCGGCCATAAATTGAACCAACTCATTCCTAGCCAGCCTTCCCTCAAGGTTAAGAACCATGTCCTTCCACCCTTGCACATCCAAGGTATCCAACAGGAAAATCATCCCTGACTCTTCAAGGTCTCTAAACAACTTCCCCTTCAAGATAGTACGCTTACCAAACATTGTGAGTTTGTCAGTCTCCTCACCAGACACTTCCTCTTCTTCTCCACTCCATTCGTCATCACCAACAGTCCTTACTTTCTTTGACACAGACCTGGTCCTCTTTGCAACTGTTGAGGGTGTGGCAGCCACAAATACTGACTTCTTGGAAGAAGACTTAGCTTTCTTGGGTTTTGGTGTCTCAAACTCAACTGGTGCTGGTTACTCCTTCTGATGGACCAGGTCCATCTCATCTTCATCAACATGAACGGCCTCAACAGGCTCTCCAACTTTTTCCTTTCCCTTGGAAGACTTCTTCTTCTTGCTCTTCCTTAGAGCTTTTTCCAATTCTTCTTCTCCTTGCCTAATTGTGCTTCTAGTAACACGACTCTTTGGGGCAGGAACATCAGCAAATGATAAGCTTTCCTCTTCTTGGTTGGAATCGGGGTATTAGCTTTCTTGGATTTTGGAGTTCTCTTCCTTTTGGGATTGTAGGACTTACCAAACTTAGTCACCAACTCAGCCAACGTTTTCTGAATAGATGAACCAGGTTCATCTACTGCTTGTTGTAGACTTTCCAGACCTGCTGCTGCTTCCCCAGAATTGCTTCCCCCTGAAACTTTGGCTCCTTCCTCAACAATCACAGGAGCGGGGCCACCAATAGACAGAGTGGAACCTTCCTTCCCAGATCCCCTTTCTGAAATGCCTTCTCCCTCTCTCTCAATGTTTATGTTTTCCTAATTTTTCTTCGCCTATCTGGTACCTCTACATCCACTATTGACCCAATCAAGATAAACCTGTTTTCAGCCATTTCAGTTGAAGACCCAACTTCAAGATTTCCCTTTTCAGTGTCAGATGAACCCGATGCTTCGTCCTCATTTGCAGATTTGAAAGACTCGTTGGAAGATTTAGAGTCTTGGACCTTGCTGGCTTGAAATTCAATTTTCTGGCATGAGAACTAGAGGCAATGTTTTTCCTAGCCAACATCTTTACTCTACGTTTTCTGAGGGCCTGGAGTGGGGCTAGGTGTAACGGCTAGGACTGATTTGGGTGAAGGAGTGAGTTCAGGGATAGGTTCAGGAACTGGAGGATTTTAGGGGGTTGAAGACCTGGTTGGAGAATGTGAGCTGTGTATCGATGGAAAATTTGAACCAGTTTCATCAAGACCGACCTCGTAATCAGGGGTGGTTGATGAAGATAAAGCAGGGGGTGGTGTATAAGACATTTTATGAAGATTTGGGGAGAGAAGAATGTTGATCGCTTTGGTATGAGAGGAATGATGAACTTGGTCGATGGTTATGCTTTTGAAGAGGGGAGGTTATGATGGCCTTTTTGAAGATGTGGTTATTAATTATACAACGGGCATAATTCTTGGTCAAGTGGGAGTCTAATCGCTGCAGGAGTGTCAGTGATTAGACGGTTATAACTCCCTAAATCTAGTCTAATTAAGGTTCAATGGGACTCTTTGAAACTGGTTCATTTTGGGATAAGTACTGAGAATTTGAAATGAACCAAATAGATTGAGTCCTGCTCATGTGTGACTATAATTATTTCAATAAGTGTATGGTGATGAGCACGTACCTTGTCAGTCAGATGAACCAGCAGCAATGAACCAGGTTCATCGTGTTATAGTCTTTAATTTGCCTCAATTTACAAAGATAGAAAAACATCATTAGTAGCGAGGGAATCATATTTATACATGGCAAAAGAGTATGGCAGTAAAGTCATGATACTAAGCAATGACTAGTCTGGTTAGCTACCTATTTTAGTGTTACTAGCCAAAAGGAAAAATTCATTTTTGTTTTTCAATTAGGTGATCTTAATCATCCCTAATTATAGCCTGTTTCTCTCAAAATTCTCCCTACTTAGTGCCTTAGTGAAGATATCAGCAATTTGTTTGTCAGTAGCACAAAATTCGATTGAGATCATTCCTTTTTCATAGTTATCTCTTAGGAAATAGTGTCTGACATCTATGTGCTTGGTTCTCTTATGATGAACCGGGTTCTTCGTCATGATAATTTCACTAGTGTTTTCACAAAAAATAGGAATGCATCCAACCTCTATACCAAAATCCATGAGTTGTTGCTTGATCCATAGCAACTGAGCACAGCATGAGGCTGCAACCACATATTCAGCCTTAGCAGTAGACAAGGCTATTGAGTTTTGTTTTTTGGTGGCCCAAGACACAAGGCAAGAACCTAAGAAGTGAGCCATGCCTGAGGTACTTTTCCTGTCAATCAGGAAACCTGCATAATCAGCATCAACATATCCTACAAGGTCGAAATTACTACCTTTAGGAAACCAAAGACATAAATCAGTAGTGCACTTCAGATATCTCAGAATTCTCTTCACTGCAGTTAGATGGGACTCCTTTGGATTTGTCTGAAACATAGCACACATTCCTACACTGAACACAATATAAGGTCTGCTGGCAGTGAGATATAATAAAGACCCAATCATCCCTCTGTATAGCTTTTGATCAACAGATGAACCAGGTTCATCCACATCTAATTTTGTAGCTGTGGCAATGGGGGTGTCAATTTCTTTTGAGTCTTCCATTTTAAATATTTTGAGTAATTCTTTCACATATTTCTGTTGATGGATCATTGTTCCATTTGTGTTTTTCTTGATTTGCAAGCCTAAAAAGAAGTGTAGCTCACCCATCATTCTCATCTCAAAGTCACTCCCCATAAGTTTAGCAAATTCCTTACTCAATTTGTCAGAGGTTGCCCCATATATGATATCATCCACATATATTTGCGCAACCAGGAGATCCTTACCTTTTTCCTTTAAGAACAAGGTTTTGTCAATTTTACCTCGTTTGTATCCATGTTCTAGCAGGAGTTTCGATAGCCGCTCATACCATGCTCTTGGTGCTTGTTTGAGTCCATACAAAGCCTTGTCAAGTTTTTATACATGGTCAGGTGTCTCCTTGATTTCAAAACCTGGAGGCTGTTTGACAAAAACTTCTTCCTTTAGATAGCCATTGAGGAAAGCACTCTTTACATTCATCTGACGGAGAGTGAATTCCATGTGTGCAGCAAATGCTATAAGAAGTCCGATTGCCTCCAGTCTTGCCATAGGATCAAAGGTCTCATCATAGTCAATTCCCTCTTCTTGACTATATCCTTGGACAACCAGTTTGGCCTTGTTTCTTGTAATTGTTCCATCCTCATCGAGTTTGTTCCTGAAGACCCATTTTGTGCCAATCACTGATCTGTCTAGTGGTCTGGGTACCAAGTGCCATACTTGACTTCTTTCAAATTGATTCAGCTCTTCTTACATGGAATTTACCCAGTCAGCATCATGTAAAGCTTCATCAATGTTCTTTGGTTCGATTAAGGATAGAAAGGCATCAAATGCACACAGATTTTTCAAGGATGATACTGTTTTGATTCCGGATGTCAAATCTGTTATGATGTTCTCAAGAGGATGAAAGTTTTGATATCTGTGTGGTTTGAGCACCAATTGTTGTGGAGCAGGATCAGGGCCAAGGTCCTGAGTGATTTGCTGTTGAGTTCCCCCTGCCATGTTGCTTGGGATAGTTGGATCTGGTCCATCATCTGTTCCATCTTCCATAATTGCTTCAATTTGATCACTGCTTCTGACCAGTCCAAGCTCCTCATCTTCTGGTTCCTATCTCTTAGAAAGAGTGTTAGTTTCATCAAAAACAACATGCACACTCTCCTCTACACACATAGTTCTTTTGTTATATACTTTATAAGCTTTGATATGTGATGAATATCCCAAGAATACTCCCTCATCACTTCTGGGATCAAATTTACCTAGGGAATCCTTGCCATTGTTGTGCACAAAGCACTTGCATCCAAAAGCCCTAAGGTGGGATATGTTGGGCTTTCTCTCTTTAAGTAGTTCATAAGGAGTTTTCTCTACTAGTGGTCTGGTCATGCATCTATTTATTATGTATCATGCAGTGTTTATTGCTTCTGCCCAGAAGCTATGGGGTAGTTTTCTAGAAAGAAGCATGGTTCTAGCCATATCTTCAAGAGTTCTGTTCTTTCTTTCAACAACCCCATTTTGCTGTGGTGTTCTAAGGGCAGAAAAATTATGACACCATGTTCATCACAGAATTCAGCAAACTTTGCATTCTCAAATTCAGTACCATGATTAGATCTTATTGATGCTAGTTGATTTCCTAACTGTTTTTGAGTTTTTCTAACAAATGAAGTGAACATATCAACTGCTTCATCTTTAGATGTCAGAAATAAGGTCCAAGTGAACCTTGAGTAATCATCAACTAGCACCATTACATATTTCTTACCACCTCTGCTCAGAGTACTCATAGGACCACATAAGTCCATATGAACCAGTTTCAACGTCCTGTTGGTACTGACCATTTTCTTGCTTTTGAAGGAGGATCATACCTGTTTCCCCCTTGTACATGTCTCACAAACTTTTTCTTCCTTGAACTTAATGTTAGGAAGCCCTACCACTAAGTCCTTAGAGACTAATTTGTTGAGCTGATTTAGACTTGTGTGACCAAGTCTTTTGTGCCAAAGGAGGGGATCATTGTCCAACACACTTAAGCAAGTGAGTTCATTTTCTGATAGTGTGGACAAGTCTATGACATAGATTTTATTCATTCTTTTTCCCTGCAAAACAATCTTGTCAGTAAGCAGGTTAATCACAAAACATTTTGTGGAAGTGAAATCAACTAGGTTACCTCTGTCACACAATTGTGACACACTAATCAGGCTATATTTCAAGCCATCTATCAAGTACACATGTTCAATGGAACGTGTGTCATCCTTACCTACCTTACCAACCCCGATAATTTCAGCTTTCTTTCCATTTACAAAGGAGAAATTTCCTCCTTTGAGGTTTTCAAGTGAAAGGAACTTTTCCTTGTTCCTTGTCATATGTTTTGAGTAGCCACTATCCAAGTACCAAATTTGGCTGCTTCCTCTCATTTGAACCTACAAAAATAAATCAGGGGTTAGTCTTAAGAACCCAAACTAGTTTGGGTCCTTTTCTATGAGAGAAAGGATGAATTAAGCTTTTCTGGCCCAATTTGGTAACCAATTTTTTCTTTTAACAAAGCTTTCATTTCTTCGACTGGACTGCTCTTTTGCTGTACACTCAATTTTGTAATGACCAGTATTACCACAGTGGGTGCAAATTTTATTCTCAGGGAGAGTGAGATACTTTATTTTGGGATCCCATTTGGGAATTGACTCCCAAAGACAATTCCTCTCCGGTTGCTACTATGATTTTCTTGAAGCCATGTCAAGGAATTAGAAGATTTATTCCATTTACAAGTTCGATCTAATTCATCTTTGACTTTACCAAGTTCTTCTTTAAGTGTCCTTATCTGTTCATCCTTAGTATACATCTTATCTTTAGTTTTCCCACATTGTCTTCTAACATGATATAAGAATGATCAACAATCTTTTTACTAGTTCCTAGCTTTAATTTTAAATTTTTAGATTTTAGCTCTAGGATCTTAGTTTTGAGTGGATGAACCTGGTTCATCAAGACAGTGTTTTTATTTTCAGATTCACTTACTCTGATTTCTAGGTTCATGCATTTTGCTTTTATCATTGCACACTCTTTAGAGAGTTGTTCTTTCTCTTTGGTTGTTTCTTCAGAATCATCCATGAAATCAAGTAGCAACTTAGAAAGTTTTTATTTAGATAGGAACTTTATTTTGCTTTTGAGATGGGATATACTTACCTCTGGTTCTTCATATGATTCCTCATTAGATTCGCCAATTGCCATGAGCGTTTGTTCTTCATTCTCACCATCTTCTGATTCTTCATTTGATCTTTCCCCTCAAGCAACAACCATAGCTTTTGTTGTGGTTTTTTGGGTTGGACCAGTTCCTTCTTCCTGTTCCTTCTTTCAAACCTATCATTTTTCCATTCCACTTCCCACTGAGGACAGTTCTTGATATGGTGATCAGTCTTTCCATACTTGTAGCATCCCTCGTTGGTTGGCCTTTCTGGAGATTTTGCTTTGTTGTAGTTTCCACCTCTAAAGAGGCCCTTCTTTCTTATGAGAAAGTTTCTGAATTCTTTGGTAATCATGGCCATCTCATGTTCCTCCAGATCTGATCCCTCAGTAATTCTCAGTGCTAGACTCCTTTCCTTCTTTGGAGAATCCATTTTCATTGTCTGCCTTCTAAGTTCATAGGCAGTAAGGTTTCCAATTAGCTCGTCCAATCTGAGGGTTGCCATATTTTTGGATTTCGAGATAGCAGTGATTTTACTTTCCCAGGAAATTGGGAAGACCCTTGTCAGGATCTTCTCTACCCTGTCCTCTTCAAGAATGACTCTACCAAGAGACTTAAGTTCATTTGTCAGAATTGTGAACCTTGTATACATTTCTTGAATTGTCTCTCCTTCTTTCATAGTAAAGTTTTCATACTGAGAGTATAGTAAAGTACCTCTTGATCTTTTCACTTGAGGTGTTCCTTCGTGAGATACTTGCAAGGTATCCCAGATTTCTTTGGATGTAGTGCAGATTTGAATCCTACTATACTCGTCTGGACCTAGTTCACAAACTAGCCACTTTTTGGCCTTAGCATTTTTCTCCCATTTCTTCGGATCCTCAGCAGTGCAGTCAACTTTAGTTTTTGGTACATCTTCTCCTTCATAAGTCTTCTTCATGGTGGCTCGAGGACCATCACTGACTATGTCCAAACGTTCATAGTCTTCTCCAATCAAGTGATCCTTCATCCTGTTCTTCCACCAGGAGTAATACTGGACATTCAAGAGTGGTTGGCTTGCAGTTGATTGACCCTCCCAGTTTCCAGGTGGTGCACTCATTTTGATCTTTTCCAAGGTGTTATCCTTTTCAAGGATAACCCGCTCTGATACCGATTGATGTTCTATGCGTCAATACCACACAAGAGGGGAGGGGGGTGATTTGTGTGGTGTCCAATTTTTTAGTGCAGTCTCTATAGAAGATCTTGGTTCTTCTTGGTGTTCCAACTTATACAGTTTGCGGAAAAGTAACTGCAGAATTTAAAGAACACAACAACTTTTACGTGGAAAACACCTGGCTCAAAGGTGAAAAAATCACGACCTACTTCCCAGTAGGATTTTCTCAAACTCTTCACTATATCAACGAGCCAAACAGCATTTACAAAATAAACTCTTTTGTAAACCTAAGGACTAATTCTAATCCCTTCGTGGCAAACTAGCCTCTAGCTATTTGCGACAAACTTCAAGTTAACTCTAACTTGAATAGTGTGTACCTATTTCAAATGCTTCTAGATAAAGCTGAAAGATACAATATGTAATCACCTACTACAAACAAGTAGACTAAAATACAACAGATGGAACTGGTTCTTCTAGCTAGTTCAAGTAGTTTTTGTATCGCACAAGGATTCTGCTTGCCAAATTGCTTTGGTAATTTTGCTTTCAGTTCTTGTTTCACTTCTGTGTTTGTGCATTATCTCTTCAGCAGAAATGCTTCAATAATTTCTAGAGTCAGTAGTTGAGACGTTGTTGTTCAGTTCTAATACAACTCTTCCTTGGTGGAAGAGTTTGAGTTTATCTCAACTTCCTTGATCTCGATTCTGTCCTACCTGAAATCCAACTCCATCTTCTTATCAATTTGCAACCTTTTCACTTAGGAGATAACCTCTTAGTTCACAGATAATGTTTATCTCCTGTGCATGGACGCTTCTCGTGCCAATGCGTCTGTTTGACTATGTTTTCCATGATGGACCTGGTTCAACTGGGTTGTCATTTGTCAATCTTCAAAACCATGCAGTGACTTGATTCAACAAGGGAGTTGATAAAGTTAGATTACATTTGATTTTTGAAATGTTACAAGCTCAGCAAGTGGCAATAGAACAACTAAAGAGTCAAAATTAGGCACTGAACACGAACGAATCCGAGCGGGCTGAAGAAGATGTTCGGGGAGACGAACGGATTATCATAGAACCAGATGGGCTTTGACCCAGGGAACCTTCCGTGGTGATAAAAATTCTAGAAGCACTAATAAAATCGGTGGATTTCGGTGAAAAGAAGATAGAGGCAAATGACAATAAGTTACAATTAAAGGGTCGATCAGATCCTGGGTGCACCTCCGATATTGAAAGGACCAGATTCCAAAAAGATCATCTAGAAACCTTTTCCCTAGAGTGATGCACCAAAGCCAATTCTGAAAAGGTTCCGAATTCTAGATATTCTAAAATATAAGGGACCACTGATCTAAACGAGTATCTGACCTCCTACACGTATGCAATAAAAGGTAATGACCTCGAAGACGACGAGATCGAGTCGCTGTTGCTGAAGAAATTTGGGAAAATCTTATCCAAATGAGCGATGATATGGTACCATAACTTACCTCCAAATTCTATTGATTCGCTTTCTATGCTTGTAGATGCCTTCGTCAAAGCCCATGATTGCACTATCAAGGTTAAGACAAGGAAATTAGACTTGTTCAAAGTCAAGCAAAGGGACAACGAGATGCTTATGGAGTTCGAGTTGAGGTTTCAAATGGAATAGATGGACCTCCCCTGGTTGCAGATGATTGGTCCGTTCAGGCTTTTACTCAAGGACTCAACCCCCAAAGTTCCGTTGCTTCTCAAAAATTGAAGCAAAACTTGGTAGAGTACCATGCAGTCACTTGGGTCGATGTTTACAACAGGTACCAGTCAAAGATCAGAGTTGAGGACGACCAACTGGGAGCTCCCTCAAGGTCTGTTTACCCAATGGAGTGAACGGCAGGTCTAAAAGAATTGTGGATCAGGAGCCGAGGCCACCCCGAGATCGATACCAGCCATACAACTTGGATAGAAGGGGAAATGGACTAGTCGCCACCTGACCAGGAACGATAGGAGAAGTGACCACGGTCCAAGCAACCGAATTATGGTGAGTAGAACGATTTTGACAGATCACTCGGGGGTAGGGATGCTCCGAGAATATCAGAGTATAACTTCAGCATAGATGGAGCGAGTATAGTGTCGGCCATCGATCAAACCAAGGAAACCAAATGTCCATGCCCATTCCAATGCGATCCCGCACAAAGGGATAACAACTTGATATTTAAGTATCACGGTCCTCACAACCACAACCCGAGGATTGTCGACAGCTAAGGGAATAAAGTGGCTCATTTATTCAACAATGGGCATCTTCAAGAATTCCTAAGTGAGCGAGCCAAACATCATCTCAAAAATAGGGACGCCAACAAACAAACTGATCGGGCAGAACCTCAACATGTGGTTAACATGATCATTGGGGAAGTAGATACCCCACAAGGGCCAATGATGAAACGCACCAAGGTTTCTATCACAAGAGAAAAACAAACTCGAGACTATATTCCGTAGGGATCCGACTCGTTCAACGACGAGGATGTCGAGGGCGCCATTCAACTGACAATGACGCACTGGTAATATTTGTACTTCTTAATAAATCTCGAGTTAAACGTGTGTTAATTTATCCAGGTAGCTGGGCTAACATCATCCGATGGAGAGTCGTGGAACAACTGGGGCTGTTGGATCATATCGTACTAGCAATTCGAGTGTTGAACGAGTTCAATATGGTGTGCGAGACAATGAAGGGTGAAATCGCCCTACTCGTCAACATAGCTGGAACCACCAAGAGACAATTTTATGTAATCGAGAGAGATATGAGATACAACGCGTTGTTCGAGAGACCATGGGTCCACAGCATGAGGGCGGTGCCATCAAGAATTGAAATTCCCAACCCCAAGTGGAATCAATACGATCTTCGGGGAACAACCGGTCGCGAAGGAGATGTTCGATGTCGAGGAAGTAAACACGGTGCCTGCAACCACGACATCAAGAACGAGGGAAAAGGTACCAAATATCAATCATCGTCCCCGTCCTCGACCGGGCTGGAAGAATAAGAGGGACACTCAATGAGTAAGGAAGATGACTTTGGAGTCCAAGATCCTTCACAGCACTCGATGATACCGATCCTCCAAGTTGTTGATCGAGGAACTGGAACAGGTCATATTGATCGAGTACCTACCGGATAGAAAGGTATACCTTCGCACTAGATTAGCCCCTAAGCTTAGGAAAAAACTCATTAAGAATGTGTGTAGATTATAAGGACTTGAACAAGCCATGTCCTAAGGATTCGTTTCCTTTGCCTAACATCGAACCGAATGATCGATGCAACGACTGGGCACGAGATGCTAAGTTTTATCGATGCCTATTCCTGGTACAACCAAATATGGATGGACCCTGAAGACTAAGAGAAGACTTTTTTCATAGCTAAATATGACACCTATTGTTATTACGTGATGCCTTTTGGGTTAAAAAATGTCGGTGCCATTATCAACGTCTAGTTAACTGAATGTTCGAATAATAGATAGGGAAATCAATTGAGGTTTATAGTGACGATATATTAGTTAAGTACCTACAAGCAAAGGACCATTTGAAACATTTGCAGGAAACTTTTGACATACTAAGGAAATACAACGTGAAGTTGAACCCGGAGAAATGTGCTTTTGGAGTCGGCTTGGGCAAGTTCCTAAGTTTCATAGTATATAACCGAGGAATAGAGATCAAACCGGATAAAACTAAGTCCATAGAATATATCACTGTGATTGATATGTCAAGGCAATATAGAGGATGACACCGCAAATAGCTGCATTAGGCCAGTTTATTTTGAGGTCATCGGACAAAAGTTACCAATTTTTCTCATTAATAAAGAACAAGAACGACTTCTCTTGGACCCTTGAATTTAAACAGGCTTTAGAAGAACTAAAGTAATACCTATCAATCCCTCCTTTGTTAATCACCCTCGAAGGCGAACGAGCAGTTATACTTCTACTTTGGCAGTCTCCGAGGTAGCGGTCAATGGTGTCTTGGTTTGGGAAGAAGAAGGTACGCAGTTTCCTATCTACTATGTTAGCAAAACCCTAGGTGATGCCGAAACAAGGTATACACACTTAGAGAAATTAGTTCTTGCTTTATTAAAAGCATCTAGAAAACTAAAATCGTACTTTCAGTTTCACCCTACATGTGTCATAACCTCGTATCCACTAAAGAATGTTATGCATAAACCCGAACTTTCAGGCCGACTAGAAAAATGGGTTGTAGGGTTAGTGGGTATGATATTGAGTATAAACCCCGAAATGCTATAAAGTCACAGATTTTGGTAGACTTCATGGCCGACTTCACACCAACCTTGATCCCCGAGGTCGAGAAAGAATTATTGCTTGCCTCAGGGACTAGCTCAGGGGTCTGGACCCTATTCACGAATGGTGCTTCTAATGAGAAAGGGTCCGATTTGGGAGTCATATTAAAACCGCCCACGGTTAATGTAATAAGGAAGTCTATTAGAATTGTTAAATTGACTAACAACGAAGCCGAATATGAGGTTATGATTACAGGACTAAAATTGGCTAAGATCCTGGGGACTAAGGTGATCGAAGCCAAGTGTGAATCCCTCCTCGTTGTTAACCAAGTCAACAGGACATTTGAAGAAAAATAAGACAGGATGCAGAGTGATTGGATAAGTTGCAGGTGAAATTGCATCGGTTCAAAGAATGGACACTACAACATGTACCCCGAGATCAGAATAATGAGGCTGATGCGTTGGCTAATCTAGCGTCATTGGTCGACTCCGATGAATTCAATTCAGAAAGGGTGGTGCAATTGATGAACTCAATGATAGAGGAAGGTCACACCGAGGTAAACTCAACAAGCCTGACTTGGTATTGAAGAAACAAATACATGGACTACCTTTATAAAGGGAAATTGCCATCAGATCCCAAAGAATCAAGGGCCTTACGAACTTAGGCTGCCAGGTTTAGCCTTGTTGGAGGAAAACTCTGCTGAAGATTATTCTTCGGATTTTTAGCGAGGTGCTTGGGTTCTGAGGATACCGATTATGTGATGAGTGAAATCCATGAGGGAACTTGCGAAAACCATTAAGAAGCAAAATCATTGGTTCAAAAATTGATCAGGGCCGGTTATTACTTGAACGAGATGAAAAAGTATGCGAGAGACTTTGCTAAAAAATGTAACGAATGTAAAAGGCAAGGGGCGATGATCTATCAACCAAGGTAGATGCTCCACACGGTATTTTCCCCTTGGTCGTTCATGAACTGGGGAATGGACATCATGGGTCCTTTGCCGTGGGCACCCGGCAAATCCCAGTACATCTTACTTATGACTGATTACTTCTCCAAATAGAGGCGGATATATGATTTCTATAACATGGGTGCACCATTAAAAAAAGGAGGGAAAAAAGTATTAAGTGGGAATTGATCTCTGCTCCGTTAGGTGAATTGTTGGCCCATGTCACTGAATGGGTTTTGAAGATTGAAAAATATTGACAAGTTGAACCAGGTCTATCAAAGAATACACACCTGAATGGAGCAGTTGGCACAAGAATCGTACAAGCATAGGAGATATCAGTGATTGCTGAGTATCAAAGAACTAAGAAGATGCCTCCTAATACGAAAAGATTACAAACTGATGAAGAGAATAGAAGTTGAATTCAGCAAGGACAGAAACGAAGGAAGGAAGTTGAGTTCGATAAGAACTTGTTCTCCCAGGTAGAATCAGGCCAGAACGCAACAAATGACTTTAGAAATACTCAAAGTATTACTGCTGGAATTCACGACACACAAAGACGCACAAAGACTATATTGAATCAAATTCTGTAAGCAAAATTCCCAGGATATTTGCAAGAGTATTATGCAAAGGCTACAGTTCAACTAGAAGAAATAGTTCCATTGTTTATCATTGAGTCTTGTTGGTTTTAGTAGGCCATTTAATATTGTATCTTTTCAGCTTTCATAGAAGCAGTTCTAATAGGTACACCTTTGTTCAAGTTAGAATTAACCTTTTTCAACTTAGTCAACTCAAAATCCCTACTGCCTGTTATTTTCTTATCTCTCTAACAAAATCAAAATCATGTCGTCTCCTCCGCCAGCTTCTTCTGACTCATGACCAAACATAGATTATGATGGGGGAAACTATGAATCCAACTCAAACTCTCCCTTAATCTACAATTCCGAGTCTCCTGAAAAATCATCAACCCCAGAACACTCTACAATCCCTGCACCCACACCAAACCCTACCCTAACCCCCAAAACCCGTCGTGTTAAGGTTCTTGCACGTAAGTCTGTGGCTTCTGGTTCAAGAGCAAAATTCTTGGAAGAATTGTTACATGCTGAGGAAGGCTCAAAACAAGAATCATCCAATGATTCATTCAAATTAGCCAATGAAGACGAAGCACCTGGTTCATCCAGTGCTGAGAAAGGTAATACTGAAGTTACCTCTGATTTGAATCCTGCTGAAAATCAATTTGTGTTGGTGGGGTCTGTGCTGGATGTGGAAGTTCCAAGAAGGAAAAAAATATTTAGGAAAAAGAAAAATCTTGAGAACGAGGGTGAAGTAGATGTGAGGGGATCCGGGGAGGATGGTACCACGCTTGCAATTTGTGGCCCCATTATTGAAAATCTTGAAGAAGATGTCATGGTTTTAGGGGGAACTACTGAAGTTGAGGAGCTGCTGCTGGGTTAGAGAAGTTAATGAAGGAAATAGATGAACATGTTTCTTCTGGGGAAGAAACTTTGGATGAAAGACTGAAGAAGCTGGGGGACTCATACAACCCAAAAAAGAGAAGGACTCCAAAGTCCAAAAAGTCTAAAGCCTCAGTTCCTTTAAAGAAAAGGAAGACTACTGATTCTGTTGGTGTACATGTTCCTAGGGTACGTGCTACGAGAAATATTGTACGACAAGAGGAGGAGAAGTTAGAAAAAGTTCTGCAAGAGAGCAAAAGAAAGAAGGGAGAGAAGGGGAAAGCAAAGGTAGGGGAGTCTGTTGAAGCTATAGTTGACGATGAAGGGTTGTTGGACCTGGTCCAACAAGAAGAGGAGGCTGCTCCAGTATTTATCAAGTCACCCAAGCCCAAAAAGGCTAACACTTCTTCAAAGAAGTCAGCTACTGTGTCCATCACCATTGGGAGTACTGCTTCGCGGACAAGGTCTAAGATAAAGAAGGTGAAGAAATATAGATTGTTGAGACGGATGATGATGCAGAATGGAGTGGAGAGGAAGAGAAGGAGGTTGGATAAGTGTCTACTGACAGAGTTTCCATGTTTGGAAAGAGCATAATCTTGAAGGGAAAATTGTTGAAGGATTTGGAGGAGCCTGGAATGAGGTATTTACTAGATTTTCTGGCACCGCAGGGCTGGAAGAACATAGTCCTTCGCATGGAAGGCAGGCTGGTCAGAAATGAAGTTGTGGAGTTCATAGGGAATGCCACAGTCATTGGAGGCAAGGTCACCTCATTGGTCAAGGGAGTTGAAGTCTCCTTTGATGCTCAAGAACTGGGAGTCATTCTATACATTCCAACTGAGGGTTATGAAGACTACACGAGGCAGAGATGGCCTTATTTAGATGGAATGGCCTCAGCTCTCAATATCACCAGATTCTTCTGCGACAATGAGGAGGAGCTTGAACCTAGGTTTGTGTACAACAGTGAGATGAAGCATGAGCACAAGCTGCTCTTTGAATTTGTGATCAAATTCCTGTTGCCCAAACAAGAATGAAGACACACTGCTAACTACATGGATTTAACCCTCATGGAGTGACTGTACAGAGGCAAGCAGATAAATTGGCCAGCTTTTATCATCCAGCTCTTGGACAGAGTGGTGAATGGCACCAAAGCCTATGCGATCCCTTATGGATTTATCCTGACTGCAGTTCTTGCTTTGGAGTTCCTACAAAAAAGGCTGTGATGGCTACTGCTAAGGATTTCTTTGGGAAGGACACTCTGCTATCTTGTGATTATACTGTCAATGCCCCAGCAGATGAACCTGGTTCATCTCGGAAGCAACCAGTCAACAGCAAGGTCCGTACTCTGGTGCAGGAAAGCGAGTTAAAGGGTATGGAGATCCTTCGATTGAAATCTCGCTTAATTGAGGTGGAAGCTGAGCGTGATGCTCTCAAAGCTTAGCAAAGGAGAAGGAGAAAAATGAAGGTGTTTTACACCAAATGTTGTCTCTTCTACAAACCAAGAACCCAACCTCACCTGCACCCTCCCAGCTTTAGGAATGTCCAATGCTACCCCCTACAAACCTATCAAGTGCCAAGTTCGGGACAATGAATAGTTTGTTTCAGTTTTTATTATGTTTTTCTCATGTTTTGGGTGTTTTGATTTTAATATGTTTTGGTGTTGATCATCCCTGTTAATCACTGAAAGCTTGATGTTTTGAAAAATGTCTCAATTTCTTATTTAGCTTACATTATTTGTTTCTTGTGATGATTAATCATGTTTGCACCTGCAGTTGCCTAATTTGGCCATGAGTAAGAATTAAAACTTGTAAGTATCAGTTTGAAACTTTTTGATGATGCCAAAAGGAGGAAGATGTGCTGTGTGATATTTATAACCTAATGAACCTGGTTCTTAATGATTAATGCTTAAAAATATACAAAGTGTTTGAAGTGTATACGGGATAAAAGCACAGAGTTTTTCATCATCAAAAAGGAGGAATTTGTTAGCCCATGTCACTGAATGTGTTTTGAAGATTAACAAATATTGACAAGTTGAACCAGGTCTATCAAAGCATACACACCTGAACGGAGAAGTTGGCACAAGAATCGTACAAGCATAGGAGATATCAACGATTGCTAAGTATCAAAGAACTAAGAGGATGTCTCCTAATATGAAAAGATTGCAAACTGATGAAGATAATAGAAGTTGAATTCAACAAGAACAGAAACGAACGAAGGAAGTTGAGTTTGATAAGAAATTGTTCTCCCAAGTAGAATCGGACCAGAACGCAACATCTGACTTTATAAATACTCAAAGTATTACTGGTGGAATTCACGACACACAAAGACGCACAAATACTAAATTGAATCAAGTTCTGTAAGAAAAATTCATAGGATATTTGCAAGCAGAAGTATTGTGCAAAGGCTACAATTCAACTAGAAGAAACAATTCCATTGTTTATCATTGAGTCTTGTTGGTTGTAGTAGGGGATTTAATATTTTATCTTTTCATATTTCGTAGAAGCAATTGTAATAGGTACACCTTTGTTCAAGTTAGAGTTAACTTGAAGCTGGTAGAAATTAGCTAGAGGCTAGTTACTACATAGGGTTAGAGTTAATCCTAGATTACAAAAGAGTTTATTTTGTAAGTCCGTTTGGCTCAGAGTTTTTTTTTAGTGAAGTGTTTGAGAAAATCGTACTGAGGAGTAGGTCGTGGTTTTTTCACCTTTCGCAAATAGTAGTAAGTAGTACACCAAGAAGAACCAGGTTCTTCTTATTAGACAGCACTCGAAAATTGGGTACTGCACAATTAACTTATAATATTGTGTAGTATTGAAGTCTAAAACAACAATTGGTATCAGAGCAGGTTATCTTTTAAAAGGCTAATACCTTGGAAAAGATAAAGATGAGTGCACCACCTGGGAACTGGGAAGGTCAATCAACTGCAAGGCCACCACTCTTCAATGTCCAGTACTATTCTTAGTGGAAAAATAGAATGAAGGACCACCTTATTGGAGAGGACTATGAACTCTGTGACATAGTCACTGATGGACCACTTGCAACAATGAAGAAAACTGCTGAAGGTGTAGATGTACCTAAGACTAGGGCTGACTGCACGGCTGAAGATTTGAATAAATGGGAGAAGAATGCCAAATAAAAGAAGTGGCTAGTGTGTGGATTAGGACCAGATGAATACAGTAGAATCAAAAGCTGCACCAATGCCAAGGAAATCTGGGATACTCTACAAGTAGCCCATGAAGGAACAACTCAAGTGAAGAGGTCTAGAGGTACACTACTATACTCTTAATATGAAAGCTTCACTATGAAAGAAAGAGAGACAATTCAGAAAATGTACTCAAGGTTCAGAACCTTGACAAATGAACTCAAGTCTCTTGGAAGAATCATACTTGAAGAAGACAAGGTAGAGAAGATCTTGACAAGGGTTCTGCCTATCTCATGGGAAAGAAAGATAACTGTTATACAGGAATCCAAAAACCATGAAGATGGATGCCCCAAAGAAGGAGAGAAGTTTAGCACTGAGGATCACTGAGGAAGCTGATCTGGAGGAGGATGAGATGGCCATGATAACCAAAGAATTCAGAAACTTTCTCATGAGGAAGAAGGGCATCTCCAGGGGAGGAAACTTTAACAAGGCAAAGGCACCAGAAAGATCAGCTAATGAGGATGCTATAAATGTGGTAAGACTGACCGTCTCATTAAACATTGTCCTCAGTGAGAAGTAGAGTGGAAAAAGGAAAGATATGAGAGAAGGAACAGAAGGAGGGAACAGGTTCAACCCAAGACAAACACAACAAAGGCTATGGTTGTTGCTTGGGGGGAAAGTTTAGATGAAGAATCAGAAGATGGTGAGAAACAAGATCAGGATCTCATGGCAATTGGAGAATCTGATAAGGAGACTTATGAAGAACCAGAGATAAGTGTCTCAGAACTTAAAACTAAAATAATGTTTTTATCTAAGGAAAAACTCTCTGAGTTGCTACTTGACTTCATAGATGATTCTGAGGAAACATACAAAGAGAAGGATCAACTATCTAAAGAGTGTGCAATGCTAAAAGAAAAATTCATGGACCTGGATATAAGGGTCAGTGAATCTGAAAAGAAAAACAATGTCTTGATGAACCAGGTTCATCCACTCGAAACTGAGATTCTAGAGCTAAAATATGAAAACTTAAAGTTAAAACTAGGATCCAGTAAAAAGTTAGTTGATCACTAGCATGTCATGTTAGAAGAAAACATAGGAAAATTAAAAGATAAGATGTATGCCAAGGACGAGCAAATAATAACTCTTAACGAACAACTTGGCAAAGTCAAACATGAATTAGATCGAACCTGTAAATGGAGTAAATCCTCTGACGCCCTGATATGGATTCAAGAGAATCACAGTAGCAACAGAAGAGGGATTGGGTTTGGGAGTCAATTGCCTAAGTGGGATCCCAAAAGCAAGTATCTCACTCTCCCTGAAAATAAAATCTTCACCCATTGTGGGAAGACTGGCCACTATAAATATGAATGTGCTGTAGCCCTCTGAAAAAATTGAACTTTAAACAAACGCGCTTTCACATCTTCTTAACCTGAAATGGCTGGGGAGAGGAAAGAGAAGGCCAGTCATAAAAATGAGAGATTCATTAAAAAGAAAAACTGGCTACCAAACTGGGCTAGAAAAAATCCGATTCATCCATTCTCTCATAGAAAAGGACCCAAACTAGTTTGGGTTCTTAAAACTAACCCCTGATTTTCTTTTGTAGGTTCAAGTGAGAGGAGGCAGCCAGATTTGGTACTTGGATAGTGGCTGCTCAAAGCATATGACTGGGAACATGGAACAATTCCTTTCACTTGAAAGTCTCAAAGGAGGAAATGTCTCCTTTGGAAACGGAAATAAAGGTAAAATTATTGGGGTTGGTAATAAAGGTAAGGATGATACACGATCTATTGAAAATGTGTATCTAATAGATGGCTTGAAATATAGTCTGATCAGTGTATCAAAACTATGTGATAGAGGTAACCTAGTTGCATTCACTTCCACAAAATGTTTTGTGATTAACCTGCTTACTGACAAGATTGTTTTGCAGGGAAAAAGAATGAATAACATCTATGTCATAGATTTGTCCACACTATCTGAAAATGAACTCACTTGTCTAAGTGTGTTGGACAGTGATCCCCTCCTGTGGCACAAACGACTTGGTCATGCAAGTCTAACTCAGCTTAACAAACTAGTCTCTAAGGACTTAGTGGTAGGACTTCCTAACATTAAGTTCAAGGAAGACAAAGTTTGTGAGGCATGTGCCAAGGGGAAGCAAGTAAGGTCCTCTTTCAAAAGTAAGAAAATAGTCAGTACCACCAGGACGTTGGAACTCGTTCATATGGATCTCTGCGGTCCTATGAGAACTTTAAGTAGAGGTGGTAAGAGATATGTGATGGTGCTAGTTGATGATTTTTCAAGGTTCACTTGGAGCTTATTCCTCTCATCTAAGGATCAAGCATTTGATATGTTCACCTCATTTGTTAAGAAAATTCAAAATCAATTGGGAAATCAACTGGCATCAATAAGATCTGACCATGGTACTAAATTTGAGAAATTAAGTTTGCTGAGTTCTGTGATGAACATGGTGTTGATCATAATTTTTCTGCTCCTAGAACCCCACAGCAAAATGGGGTTTTTGAAAGGAAAAACAGAACTCTTGAAGACATGGCAATAACTATGCTTCTATCAAGCAAACTACCCCACAGCTTCTGGGCAGAAGAAATTAACACTGCATGCTAGATTATTAATAGATGCATGACTAGACCTCTGGTAGAGAAAACTCCCTATGAATTACTTAAAGGGAGAAAGCCCATCATATCCCATCTTAGGGCTTTTGGATACAAGTGTTATGTGCATAATAATGGCAAAGATTCTCTAGGAAAATTTGATCCCAGAAGTGATGAGGGAGTGTTCTTGGGATATTGAACACATAGCAAAGCTTATAGAATATACAATAAAAGAACTATGTGTGTAGAAGAAAGTGTACATGTTGTCTTTGATGAAACTAACACTTTATCTGAGAGACAGGAAGCAGAAGATGAGGAGCTTGGACTGGTGAGGAGCAATGACCACATTGAAGCACCTATGATAGATGGAACAGGTGATGGACCATGTTCAACAACCCCACACATCTCGACAGGGGGAATTTTACATGACAATACTGGCCATGATCCTGTTCCACAACTACAAGACAACATGGAACAATCCAGAAGTGAACAACTGGTACTCAAACCACACAAATATCAGAGTTTTCACCCTCTTGAGAACATCATAACAGACTTGAGATCTAGAATCAAAACTAGATCTTCCTTGAAAGATTTGTGTGCGTTTGTTGCATTTCTATCCTTGATTGAACCAAAGAACATTGTTGAAGCCCTGCAAGATGCTGATTGGGTAACTGCCATGCAAGAAGAGCTGAATCAATTTGAAAGGAGTCAAGTATGGCACTTGGTACCCAGGCCACTAGACAGATCAGTAATTGGCACCAAGTGGGTCTTCAGGAACAAGCTCAATGAAGATGGAACTATTACAAGAAATAAGGCTAGACTGGGTGTTCAAGGATACAGCCAAGAAGAGGGAATTGACTATGATGAGACGTTTGCTCATGTGGCAAGATATGAGGCAATTGGACTTCTTATAGCATTTGCTGCACACATGGAATTCACTCTTCATCAGATGGATGTAAAGAGTTCCTTTCTTAATGGCTATTTGAAAGAAGATGTATTTGTAAAACAACCTCCTAGTTTTGAAAGCAAAGAGTCACATGATCATATATATAAACTGGACAAGGCTCTCTATGGTCTCAAGCAAGCGCCTAGAGCTTGGTACGAGAGATTGTCAAAATTCCTGCTGGAACATGGGTACAAACGAGGCAAGATAGACAGTACTTTGTTCCTAAAGGGAAAGGGAAAAGATCTTCTGATTGTGCAAATATATGTTGATGATATCATATTTGGGGCAACTACCGAAAATCTTAGCAAGGAATTTGCTACATTAATGGGGAGTGAGTTTGAAATGAGTATGATGGGTGAGCTAGCATTCTTCTTAGGCTTGCAAGTCAAACAAACTCCACATGGCAAAATGATACATCAACAGAAGTATGTGAAAGAACTCCTCAAGAAATTCAAAATGGAGGATTCAAAGGAGATAGATACCCTAATAGCCACAGCTACAAAATTGGATGTGGCTGAACCTGGTTCATCCGTTGATCAGAAGACATACAGAGGGATGATTGGGTATCTACTCTATCTTACTGCAAGTAGACCTGATATTGTGTTCAGTGTGGGACTATGTGCTAGGTTTGAAGTCAATCCAAAGGAGTCCCACCTCACTGCAGTAAAAAGAATTTTAAGATATCTGAAGGGCACTACTGAACTGTGCCTTTGGTATCCTAAAGGTAGTAATTTTGACCTTGTAGGATAGGCTGATGTTGACTATGCAGGTTTCCTGGTTGACAGGAAAAGTACTTCAGGCATGGCTCACTTTTTGGGCTCATGCCTTCTCTCTTGGGCCACCAAGAAACAAAATTCAATAGCCTTGTCTACTGCTGAGGCTGCATATGTGGCTGCAGCCTCTTGCTGTGCCCAGTTTCTATGGATCAAGCAACAACTCCTGGACTTTGGTATAGATGTGGGGTGCATTCCTATTTACTGTGATAACACTAGTGCAATTAGTATGACTAAGAACATGGTTCATCACAAGAGAACTAAGTACATAGATGTTTGGCACCATTTCCTGAGGGATAACTATGAAAAGGGAATGATCTCAATCGAATTTTGTGCTACTGATCGTCAAATTGCTGATATATTTACCAAAGCATTTAGTAGGGAGCATTATGAGAGAAATATGCTTGAATTAGGGATGATTAAGATCACCTAATCGAAAAACAGAATTGAAAAAAAATGAAGTTTTTTTTTGGCTAGAAATTTTAATTATGTACTTAATCAGATTAATCATTGCTCAGTACTATGTCTTTATTGCCATACTCTTTTGCCATGTATTAATATGATCCCCTAGTCACTAATGATGTTTCTCTATCTTTGTAAATCGAGGCAAAATAAAGATTTTTAACAGGATGAACCTGGTCCATCCATGCTGGTTTACGTGACTGACAAGGTACATTCTCATGTCCATACATGTATTAATTCAAGTAGAGTCATACATGAGCAGGACTATATCCATTTATGGTTCAAATTTAATTCTCGTACTTACGCAAATAATGAACCAGTTTCAAGAAGTTCCATCTCAATTAATTAGCCTAGTGTTAAGGGGAAAGTAACTGTCTAATCAATGTCCAATTGTTGATAGTTCTTAATCGATTAGGATCCTACTTGGGTTAATACACTTCCGTTAATCCCCCCAGCCACAAGTTATAAATAGGCCATCATTACGCATTGTGCATAAAACAACAGTCGAACCTTGTTTAACTTACTCAACTCAAAATCCCTACTGCCTGTTATTTTCTTCTCTCGATAACAAAATCAAAATCATGTCGTCTCCTCCACCAGCTTCTTCTGACTCATCACCAAATAGAGATTATGATGGGGGAAACTATGAATCCAACTCAAACTCTCCCTCAGTCTATAGTTCCGAGTCTCCTGAAAAATCATCAACCCCAGAACACTCTACAATCCCTGAACCCACACCAAACCCTACCCCAGCCCCCAAAACCCGTCGTGTTAAGGTTCTTACACGTAAATATATGGCTTTTGGTTCAATAGAAAAATTCTTGGAAGAATTGTTACGTGATGAGGAAGGCTCCAAACCAGAATCATCCAATGATTCATTCAAATCAGCCAATGAAGACAAAGCACCTGGTTCATCCAGTGCTGAGAAAGGTAATACTGAAGTTACCTCTGATTTGAATTCTGCTGAAAATCGATATGTGTTGGTAGGGTCTATGGTGGATGTGGAAGTGCCTAGAAGGTAAATAAAATTTGGGAAAAAGAAAAATCTTGAGAACGAGGGTGAAGTAGATGTGAGGGGATCCGGGGAGGATGGTACCACGCTTGCAATTTGTGGCCCCATTCTTGAAAATCTTGAAGAAGATGTCATGGTTTTAGGGGGAACTATTGAAGTTGAGGAAGCTGCTGCTGGGTTGGAGAAGTTAATGAAGGAAATAGATGAACACGTTTCTTCTGGGAAGAAACTTTGGCTGAAAGACTGAAGAAGCTGGGGGACTCATACAACCCCAAGAAGAGAAGGACTCCAAAGTCCAAAAAGTCTAAAGCCTTAGTTCCATCAAAGAAAAGGAAGACTGCTGATTTTGTTTGTGTACATGTTCCTAGGGTACGTGCTACGAGAAATACTGTACGAGAAGAGGAGGAGAAGTTGGTAAAAGCTTAGCAAGAGAGCAAAAGAAAGAAGGCAGAGAAGGGGAAAGCAAAGGTAGAGGATTCTGTTGAAGCTATAGATGACGATGAAGGGTTGTTGGACCTAGTCCTACAAGAAGAGGAGGCTGCTCCAGTAGTTATCAAGACACCCAAGCCCAAAAAGGCTACGAGTTCTTTAAAGAAGTCAGCTACTGTGTCCATCACCACTGGGAGTACTGCTTCGAGGACAAGGTCTAAGATAAAGATGGTGAAGAAAATATAAATTGTTGAGAGGGATGATGATCCAGAATGGAGTGGAGAGGAAGAGGAGGAGGTTGGAGAAGTGTCTACTGACAGAGTTGCCATGTTTGGAAAGAGAAAAATCTGCTTCGAGGACAAGGTCTAAGATAAATAAGGTGAAGAAAGTATAGATTGTTGAGATGGATGATGATCCAGAACGGAGTGGAGAGGAAGAGAAGGAGGTTGGAGAAGTGTCTGCTGACAGAGTTGGCATGTTTGGAAAGAGAAAAATCTTGAAGGGAATATTTTTGAAGGATTTGGAGGAGCCTGGAATGAGGAATTTAGTGGATTTTCTGGCAACGCAGGGCTGGAAGGACATGGTCCTACACATGGAAGGCAGGCTGGTCAGAAATGAAGTTATGGAGTTTATGGGGAGTGCCATAGTCATTGGAGGCAGTGTCACCTGATTGGTCAAGGGAGTTGAAGTCTCCTTTGATTCTCAAGAACTGGGAGTCATTCTAGACATTCTTGCTGAGGGTTATGAAGACTACATGAGACAGAGAGGGCCTTGTTTAGATGGAATGGCCTTAGCTCTCAATATCACCAGATTCTTCTGCGACAATGAGAAGGAGTTTAAACCTAGGGCTTTGTACAAGAATGAGATAAAGCTTGAGCACAAGCTGCTCTTTGAATTTGTGATCAAATTCCTGCTGCCCAGACAAGAACGAAGACACACTGCTAACTACATGGATTTAACCCTCATGGAGTGTCTGTACAGAGGCAAGCAAATCAATTGGCCAGTTTTTATCATCCAGCTCTTGGACAGAGTGGTAAATGGCACCAAAGCTATGCGGTCCCTTATATCTTTATTCTGACTGCAGTTCTTGCTCATTTTGGAGTTCCTACAAAGAAGGCTGAGATGGCTACTGCTAAGGCTTTCTTTGGGAAGGATACTCTGTTGTCTTGTGATTATACTGCCAATGCCTCTGCAGATGAACCTGGTTTATCTCGGAAGCAACTAGTCAATATCAAGGTTCGTACTCTAGTGCAGGAAAATGAGTTAAAGGATATGGTGATCCTTCGATTGAAGTCTCGCTTAATTGAGGTGGAAGCTGAGCGTGATCCTCTCAAAGCTAAGTTAGCAAAGGAGAGGGAGAAAAATGAAGGTGTTTTACTCCAAATGTTGTCCCTTCTACAAACCAAGAACCCAGCCTCATCTACACCCTCCCAGCCTTAGGAATGTCCAGTGCTACCCCCTCCAAACCTATCAAGATCCTAGTTCTGGATAGTGTCTAGTTTGTTTTAGTTTTTATTCTGTTTTTCTCATGTTTTGGCTGTTTTGATTTTAATCTGTTTTGGTGTTGATCATCCCTTTTAATCACTAAAAGCTTGCTGTTTTGAAAAATGTCTCAATTTCTTATTTAGCTTACATTATTAGTTTCTTGTGATGATTAATCATGTTTGCACCTGTAGTTCCTAATTTGGCCATGAGTAAGAATTAAAACTGGTAAGTATTATTTTGCAACTTTTCGATGATGCCAAAAGGGGGAAGATGTGCTGTGTGATATTTATAACCTAATGAACCTGGTTCTCAATGATTAATGCTTAAAAAATATAAAAAGTGTTTGAAGTGCATACAGGATAAAAGCACAGAGTTTGTCATCATCAAAAAGGGAGAATTTGTTAGCCCATGTCACTGAATGGGTTTTGAAGATTGACACATATTGACAAGTTGAACTAGGTCCATCAAAGCATACATACCTGAATGGAGTAGTTGGCAAAAGAATCGTACAAGCATAGGAGATATTAGTGATTGCTGAGTATCAAAGAACTAAGAGGATGTCTCCTAATATAAAAATATTGCAAACTGATGAAGACAATAGAAGTTGAATTCAGCAAGGACAGAAACAAAGGAAGGAAGTTGAGTTTGATAAGAACTTGTTCTCCCAGGTAGAATGGGACCAGAACGCAACAACTGACTTTATAAATACTCAAAGTATTACTGCTGGAATTCATGACACATAAAGATTAAATTGAATCAAGTTCTGTAAGCAAAATTCCCAGGATATTTGCAAGCAGAAGTATTGTGCAAAGGCTATAGTTCAACTAGAAGAAACAGTTCCATTGTTTATCATTGTGTCTTGTTGGTTGTAGTAGGTGATTTAATATTGTATCTTTTCAGCTTTCATAGAAGCAATTGTAATAGGTACACCTTTGTTCAAGTTAGAGTTAACTTGAAGCTGGTAGAAATTAGCTAGAGGCTAGTTACTACATAGGGTTAGAGTCAATCCTAGATTACAAAAGAGTTTATTTTGTAAGTCCGTTTGGCTCAGAGTTTTTAGTGAAGTGTTTGAGCAAATCCTACTGAGCAGTAGGTCATGGTTTTTTCACCTTTTGAGCTAGGTGTTTTCCACGTAAAATATATGTGTCTTTACTTTACTGCTTTATTAATCCGCAAATAGTAATAAGTAATACACCAAGAAGAACCAAGTTCTTCTTGTTAGACATCACTCGAAAATTGGGTACTGCATAATTAACTTATAATATTGCGTAGTATTGAAGTCTAAAATAACATGAATAACTCAACATTCAATCAAGTGCACCATTTAGATCAGTTTTAGATAATATGTACATGAAATATCTAGTTTGGTAGAGAGACCATGGGGTCACGGGCCCCATAAATTAAGCTTAAGTCCGCTCCTACCTCCAAGTGGGTTGAAGCAAATGAGTTTGAGAAAGTTAGGGAAAATAAGGTTATCGACTTCATTTGGGATCAAATAATATGCCGGTTCGGGATACCGGCCGAAATCATGTGTGACAACGGGAGACAGTTCATCGACAGCAAGGTCAATAATTTCTTCGAAGACCATAAAATCATAAAGATTCTATCGACCCCTTACTACCCAAGTGCGAATGATCAAGCAGAGTTAACAAGCAAAACTAAACTGTAGGACCTGAAGAAGAAATTGACCGACTCAAAATGAAAGTGGAAAGAAATTTTGCCTGAGGTCTTATGGGCATATCGAACAACTTCGAAGTCGAGTACTGGTGAAACAACACTCTCTTTAGTCTATGGCGCAGAAGCTTTGATTCCGACAAAGGTAGGAGAATCGAGCCTAAGGTTCTAATATTCTATGGAGACGTCAAACGACAAGACTATAGCCACAAGCTTAAATTTAGAAGATGAAAGGTGAGAAGCCGCCCTAGTACAGTTAGCGGCTCAAAAGCAACAAATAGGGAGATACTACAACCGAAGGGCAAACCTTTGACACTTATAAGTCGGGGACTTGGTATTGAGGAAATTTACACTACATACAAAGAACCCGAATTACGGGAAACTAGGCCCGAACTGGGAAGGACCGTACAGAGTCATCAGTATAACCAGGAAAGGCTCATACCAGCTCGAGTCCGAAAATACTTGTACAACTACCCAATAACTGGAACGTGGCATACTTAAAGTGCTACTACTAATAAGGTTTGAACACAATCTTCTTTGTGGTTTATTACGCTTTGAACTAACCATTGCAGGTACTCAGTCGAAGTCAAATCTAAGGACTAGGTCATAAAGCACATGTTGCACTCTTGTTCCCTTGGACCGGTTTTTTCTTGAAGTGGGTTTTATGGAAAGGTTTTTAGCGAGGCAATAGTAAGTGTACAACCCTAGTTTTGAAGACCGGTCTCAGACCGAAGACTGTGCACCATCCATATCAGATAGACAATATTCGAGCCCTTGAAATTCAGACTCGAATACTAGGGGGCCATCACACCCTGGGTCAAGAACCAAAGTCTTAAGTTCGAAAATATATAGAGCATTCCTATTCGATATTGAAAGCCAATGCTTGAATACTAGGATTATTTGAAAGGGTCAAACGGTCAACTAAACTGTGCCCACATAGCTCATTCTCGCAATGGAAGATAACTTTTGTACCTTCGATTTCTTACACTACGTTCAAAGTAATAAAAACATTTTTCCTTCTATATTTCATAACGTTCACATTTTCACAAGAAATAGTATCGTTAAGTTACTTAGAATGAATATTGGGTTCACAAACCCTAAACCTACGGGCCACCCCAAAACAGGGACTGCTACCCGTCAACAAGATCGAAAAATTTGGGCTACTAAATCCTAGAGGTACCAAGCCTACAAGTCAAGGCTATAGCCAACTTAAGGGACGAAGCCTTTACAGCTTCGGTCACAAGACATAAATGGCTCGGAGACGTCTGAGTCTGTACATACAAAAGTAAGGTCCTTACACATTTTTAATCCATAAAAGATTACTTCAGACCCGGTCAACTTACTCGGTCTTGAATTACGGCCATGAAGAAATTCACCTTCGGCAAAGAATAATTGTGTCCGGTTAAACCGTTCAAATATTCTAACAAAGACTACATTTTTTATCGGGTCCTTCAAAGCCAAAGCAACTTGGAGTTATTTAATGCATGCCACACCCGGGCTTTGAGATATCAAACACATAAAGCAATATCAAAGGCATCAATAACATATCATGAAGTCCGAGATACAAGTTGTATATATCTTAAGTCTTAAACGCAAGTACAGAAAAATAAAGGACACACCATGTAAGTGAAGGGAAATTTCGTGTGTGTATTTATATATATATATATATATATATATATATATATATATATATATATATGTTACCAAAAGGTATTTACAAGGGGACTGTAAAACGGCCCCAAAGTGCAACATATAACCATAAAAAAAAAGACAAAAATAACCGAAGGCATTTCATGCCTAGTCTTCGTCAGAACCCTGTTCGCCATCCGAATCATTGGGCTGGTATCTCGCTATGGCCTCGCCCTCGATTCTCTTGGCCTCTTCGATCTCAGCCGCTTGGTCAATCCCCTGGGCATGGATCTCCTCAAGCTTCTATCTTAGAGATAGCAACTTTACGTATTCAACCATTGTTAATACACATGACTAGGCTACCTCCACATTGTTCTTGTAATGGGTCAGCATGTCCTGGACTTCCGAGCGCTTGCACGAAGCCGCCTCCAATTTGGACTTCAGTGTAGAATATTCCCGGCGGAGAGCGTCTCATTCTGTAACGGACGAGTCAAGTTATGCGTGGAGCTCCTCATTTAGCCGAGACCATTTTTCGGTGTTTTCTCTCATCACCCGGAGTTGCACTTTGGTTGATGAAAAGTCCTCTGTTGTGGCATCCCGCTCCGAGGCCAGGATATTTATTTTGTTTCTAAACTTCTCAACTGAGGCTTTGACCTCGTCCATCTCAGCCCTATGTTGGTCGATCAGGGTTATCTTCTCTGGACCTACGAGGTTGCGACATTAGCATTTGCGCTTAACCTCTCGTTATTGATCTCAAACACTCTTACCTTTTCAACCAGAATAGCGTGTTCCTATTTTCCCTTCGAGGCCTTCTTTTTGGCTTGTTCCAGCTCGACTTGGAGGACCGAGTGGTCCCTGAGGACTTTGTCTTTTTGCTCACAAAGATCTTTTTACATGTTCTTTTGTCGGACCTGCTCCTTGAGCTCAAACTCGAGGTGACTCACCTCCATCCTAGCCCGGTGAAATCTCTCATGATAAAGAACTGAAGCCTGAGGAATAAAAGAAGAAAAATCATTAAAATTCGCTAAGGCAAAATGAACTCTTTAAAAATAAGAGGGGAAGAGACTATAACTTGTTTAGCGCCTGTTGTGAATTGTTAAAGAGGCCTGGCCCATCTACCTCGTTCATCTTCACTTGGTCCTATTCAGTTACCAAGGAACGGAGATAGCTAGCAACACGGACTAGCCTGTGTCACAACCCAAAACCCACTATAGGTCGTGATGGCGCCTAGCGTCGCCGTTTGGCAAGCCAACGTTGAACTACTAGCTTAATTGTTCATTTTATTATTTTTTAAATCATGAATCTTATTAGATACAGAGATCGATGCATCAAAAATCATACATACGTATGGCTTAAGTAAAATATAAGGTAAAAGTTTCTCAATGGTAAGCAAAATCATAAACAAATTGTAGAACACCCCAAAACCCGGTGTCACAAGTGCATGAGCATCTACTAGGAAGTAGAATAACAGTACAACATCTGTCTGGAATACAAGATAGACATGATAATGTAAATAATTATGATGGAGACTCTGTATACTGGGGATCATAAAATGGGATGCAGTTCACCATAAAGTCCCTACAATAGCTGCACCTTTATGCCCAAAAGACCACAAGAAATATATACCTGCACAATAAGTGCAAAAGTGTAGCATAAGTATGTAAATCAACGAGTACCCAGTAAGTATCTAGCCTAACCCCGGAGAAGTAATGACGAGGGGTCGACATCGACACTTACTAGTGGTCCAATAAATCAAGTACAGTAGACAGTAAGCAAGTATGAAACATGGTAATTAAACACAGAAAACAAATATAGGTACATGATACGATCCTCATCTGAACAGTAAATACAAGTCCTCAAATATCGGTTACCTTCTCAAATGGATTATATGATGTGGTCCCCACTAGATAGGTCATCACAACTCAAGTCAGTAAAACTCATGAATACACCGCTTTTTGTCAAAATTACACACGATTATGCCGAGATGATCCACCCGATCACATAAGAGTATTTCATGAAGTTGTCGAGGCGAACGGGCCGATCCCATAGGAGTATTTCGTGAAGTTTCTAAGGCAAACGGCCCAATCCCATAGGAGTGTGATACATGATGCTACCGAGGCGAATGGCCGGATCCCATAAGAGTGTGCTACATGATAATGCCGAGGCAAACGACTGGATCCCATAAGAGTGTGTTACATGATACTACCGAGGCGAACGGCCTGATCCCATAAGAGTGTGGTACAATATCTTATTGAGGCGAACAATCCAATCCCATAAGAGTATTTCATGAAGTTGCCGAGGCGAATGGCCCGATCCCATTAGAATATGAAGATTTTACGGGTCTTTGACCCCACTCACGAATATATATGTGAGTTAAGAGATTCAAGAAAACTTTTTGATATATACGCACAACGCAGAAGAAATAAGTAAGGGAACTACAATTTCTACGGCTGAACAAGTAGCTTGTCAAGTATCTAAAATAGCGAGTCCATCACTTTACGCGAGTTCCATTACTTTATGCGAGTCTAGTCCCAGATCATAATTCAAATTAAAGCAGTTGAACAGACAAGAATAATGCAAATAATACTATTAAAGCATGGCGTGAATCTAAGTCTGCCCGGACATAATCACGAATTCTAGCATATGCACGGACACTCGTCACCTCATGCATACGTGTCTCCCACAACATGTAGCAAATAACAAATATAACACCTACGAGATAATTTCCCCATCACAAGGTTAGACATGAGACTTACCTCGCTCAGGAGTTCCATAACCAGCTTCAATGCCTCTCTTACACCTCAAACCGATGCCCATCGACTCGAAACTAGTCAAACAACGTGAAAACTAATAAAAACATACCCCAACACTCATAATTAATCAATTTATAACAAATTCCCAACTCCGCTCAGAAAGTCAACAAAAGTCAACTCTCGGGCCCACGTTCCCGTATTTTGAAAATCTTTGTAAATAAATGTTATTCGTAACCTCACGAGTCCGTACATGCATTTTGTTTAAAATCTCGAGTTCAAATCGACTCTCAACACTCAAATTCTCATTTCTCACAACATAGCTAAAGTTTCCTATAATTTCACTTTGATTCTCCTAATTTTGATGTTAATTCCCATGTATAATCATGTGAAATAGTTGGACATTGAACAAAATCACGTACCCAAAGATTGTAGATGAAAATCCCTCTTCAAAATCACCCCCTACCGAGCGTAGGGTTCCAAAAATAAGCTAATGTCTCCAAAATCCCGTCTCCTAGCCCTTTTACTAGGTACATATGTCACATTTATGACACAGGGTTCGCATTTCTGAACCCTCACAATTGCGGAAAAGTGTTTGCAATTTTGAACCAAGGCAAAATCTACATTCTTCGTAATTGCGAACAAATGTTTGCAATTACGAACCAAGGCAAAATTCTACAGGCTTCGCAATTGCGAACCAACGCAAAATCTACAAGCTTCGTAATTGCAAAGGGAATTCGCAATTGCGATACCTGAGCACCATCAACTCCATCAATCTATCCTGACATGGAATTTGACATAACTCTCACATACGACATCGGAATTTGATGATTCTTATTGCTATGAATTTGTATTTACAATACGGATCTAATGGTTCAATCAAATCACAAATCAAAGGTTGTTTGGTCAACATAGTATCCTTTATACCCAAGAAAACAACGTTGAAACAGCAAATAAGCGCGCGACACAACCTTAACACATCCAGAACACATCCAAGCCCCCCAAGACCCTATCGAATTAGACAAACCAGACTAAAAATATAACACAAACTCTCTTGCGCGATAAAAACACCAAAATAACCTCTAGAATCACGAATCAGACGCGAAAACGCATAAAAATCACAATGAACTCAAGAATTTCTTGAATTGCAACCAAGATTACACCAAATTTTGTAGACAAGTCCCAAATAACGAAACAGACCTCTGCTAAGTCCCGAAACCAAAATCTAAGACCGATAGTCTTAAAGTCAACCCATGGTCAAGCTTAGGAAAATTCCAAATCTTTAAATGCCAACTTTCAACAATAAGCGCCGAAATGCTCCCAGACCACCCCGATAGTCAACCCGAACATACGCCTAAGTCCGAAATCATCATATGAATCTATTGGAACCTCCAAATCCTGATTCCGAGATTGTTTACTCAAAAGTCAAATCTTGGTCAACCCTTCCAACTTAAAGCTTCCGAATTGAGAATTATTCTTCCAATCAACTGAACTTCCCGAAAATTGAAACTGACCACACGTACAAGTTATAATACATGAAGTATAGCTACTCAAGGACTCAAACTGTTGAACGACGCGCTAGAGATCAAAATGACTGGTCGGGTAATTACATCCCCCCCCCCAAAATATACGTTCGTCCTCGAACGAGCCAATAATCGCTCTGGAATTGTCCCAAACCACTTTTTTACACCTCATGCACCTACCCATGCCACCACGACCGATGTGATCACATTAGCTCGAGACAGACTGAGGATCCTTCCTTTTTCCTTGGCCCACAAGCCTTAAAATCAAATTCCAACCTCCAAAATTCTCTACTAGACCTGATTCCAACATACGAACACTGTATCAATCTCAACCCGCTATACCAAATATGATTGTGCACCCATGATGAAACCACAGAATGCGCCACATAATTCATATGCCCCTTATAAAATCCTCGAATCATAATAGCTGTAAATTCATGAAGTCAATGCCCGTAACATACCTCATAACGCATATATTAAAACAAGGCACAAAATATAAATGTAAGGAACCGTATTCAACATCTCATTATTGCGGCGTGCAACCCGATCCACACATGACAATGAATAAGGAAATACCTATCGTGCCATAATGCTCGTCCCCACGAAACACGCGTATATCAACAACAAGTATGCCAAGCGCATAACATTACTCTAGCTACAAGGTCCCAAGTATGACTAAGGTGCAATAAATGTCTTGCATCTCGAGAACCATATTACTCCTATAACATCACAAGCTACATGAGATCACAACCCACATGGCATGATAGAGTATCATATAGAATAATTGACGACGCGAAAAACCTCCAATGCCCGAAGACTCATCCATAAGCAATGATGTGATAAATGATCATATACGACCTAATGTAGAGCATATATTCATATTAGATCTACCAATGGGCCTCAATCCGATTTTGATCATCCCATATTGGGCCAATAACCTTTCAAGGATTCACAATTACCCTATTCATGACACATACGAGCAGTCGTCAAATCCGGAACAAACTTCCATAGTCCACCACCAAAGGAATAGAGTGCCTCTTATTCATAACCTCTCCGACTGGTGACAGTACCAAAATCACCATACCTGATTTATATCTCTTACAATCTAAACATCATACTTATACGATCTTCTCGTGGGATATACCCCGACAACCTTCCGCATTTCAATAATGGACATTGACCACACTATTTCTGTAGTGCTAGTCAGGCATCCACATTTCAATACCCAACATTTCTTCCACTAAAACATGTTATCCTTAGGCTGCCCGAAAATAGTGCTAGCATACTCTAAACATCTAAAATCCTCCCCCGCTCCTCAGAGCTTGTGACATTCTTATCAAAACTGAACTGCAACCTTGATCCTCAACTTCAAATTTCCACACAGCTTATTGCACCTATCATGCCGCTACACGAGAGTCCAAGGATTTAATCATAAACCCTGAACCACCAGTAGAATAAACACTTCATCGTCTAGAACCCATTTCACTCCCCTTGTCTCAGAAGAACAATTGCAACACGCAACCGAATTCTCATACCCATAGAAGATGAAACCCTCATGTCGCAATCTAAACTGCCATAACTCTTCCGGGATCCATTTACACATCACATAACCATCAAAATCAAATACCTCCAAATAAATCAAATCAAGGAGGCTGTCAAGCCCGCACATACAACCAATAATCACATATATAGTCTTAATACATGGAAGGAACTGACCCTTCCCTTAACCATGCTGATTCAACCCACTACTAATTGACTGAACTTCTTCCAATTTACTTTTGACTTGCCTTTGAAATAATAATTCCATTCAAACACATAACGGACCTAAAACAACACTCACCTCGAGTGACCCAAATCACAAGACTACCTCGTCTCCATACCCATGAGCCATATCATACCCTCCTCATGCACTCAATAGTATTTCTATTTGATAGACCTGTTCTGAAAAACCTCCTACAAATCTGAAGTTGTTTCCTCCATCTCTCGAACATTGCATCGCAGACTTGATGATATTCATATAAATAATCCAAGTCTCTTTCACACCTCGCTACAAAAATAATTCCTTAGCCACACGACAAACTCGAAAATCCTTAGGCACCACACTTTACTTCTTGAACCCACTAGAACATTGTTAAGAGTCACCCACTCTCACCTGGTCCTGAGTACATAACTAAACACTAGTGCTTCGTTAGCACACCGCACTTTACTTCTTGAACCCACTAGAACCATTGTTAAGAGTCACCTACTCTTACCTGGTCCTGAGTACATTACCAAACACTAGTGCTGCGTTAGCACATGAACACTTCCAAAGAAGCAAGCTGATGATTCTTTTCCTTGTACATCACATCCATCAGAAGCATAAACTCTGAGTCATACCAACACCTTGACATGAATCGATAAGGTGAGATGTAACACACATTCCTCAAGTCCTTTGTCCGAATTTCCCCTGATGTGTCCTTTTCTTAGTCATAATTAATCTACCAATACACCGATAACCAGAAATTGCACAGGCACACAACCACGTGATCCAATCGTAAATAGTGGGCCCCTGCACCTACCTTTGCACTACAATCACATAGATCCAAACCCCACTATGACTTCTTCTTCCCAATTACCATGATCCCACACTGTTACTCAGTTATCTTCGAGCTCTTGTTGCACTAACCATACACATCCTGAGTTATCAGCCACCATCGCTCGCTCAACCTCCTAGGGCACCATCTTCTTCAAGTGAGCCGAGCTCACATTGCAATACATGCATCCTATGTTGGGCAGAAAGTATAACTCTTCGTAAGAACCTCATCAAAACCACACAACAGCTAACGTGATCATAGGAGACGGCCCACCCATGTAACCTTATATCCACCTCCTCCAACATCGTTATTATAGTTACATCCATCCTGAAATTAATTAATCTACTAAGGTCCACATTGATCCGACAGACGTAGAATCCTTTCATTCTTTAACACTAGCGAAAGGCCCCTGCAATAGGTTTGAAACTCAAAGCCATATTGAATCAAAAATAATGATGGAATACTCACATTTTCCTACATCCCAATCAAGCCCTTCTCGTCGCATTCAAAATTCCTAAGCAAAGAGACCACCTCAGGGATCATCTCCCTTGAGCCATCAATACTTGAGACACCGATTCGATCTTGAAGCCGGAACACACAGCCATCTCTGATAACTTCTTATTAAGCACCATCCCTCATCACCGTTCCTAGAGGCAAGCAAATGAAGACCAACATGCCGATGAGCCTATATGCATTCAATCAAGGACGACGACACCACGATATTATCAAGAATTCTACCAAATTCGGAGATATCAAATCTTTACTGTAGGAAATACCAACACTGGGATGAAATGACAGAATACTCCTCCACAAGGTGATGATAATGGTCTGCCCGCGTTCGTAGGGAAAAGCATGCTGCACTGCATCTATAGCATCTCACAAATCGTCGGTGCTCAATGACAACAAATGCCTGAGGTCCCGTACGAATGAGTAGGAGGAACTGAAAGCACAAGCTTCAAAACAATCAAGTCACATGATGAGGAATCAAGGAAGGGAAGTTCTCCTAACAGCCATGTAGCCTATCGAAAATAAGTACATGCGTCTCCGTACCGATCTGCAAGACCTAAGTGAACCTAGTTCTCTTATACCAAGCTATTACGACCCAAAATCTAATATAGGTCATCATGGCGCCCAACATCGCTGTTAGGCAAACCAACGGTGAAGTACCATCTTAATTGTTCATTTTATTGTTTTTGAAGTCATGAATTTTATTAGATAGAGAGATTGATGCAACAAAAAAATCGTGGATATGTAAGAATTAAGTAAAATATAAGGTAAAACTCTCAATAGTAAGCAAATCATAAATAAATTCTAGAACACCCCAAAACCCGATGTTACAAGTGCATGAACATCTACTAGGAAGTAGAATAACAATACAACATCCGTCTGGAATACAAGATAGAAAGGATAATATAAATAATTATGATGGAGACTCCGTATTTTGCGGATCGTAACATAGGATGTAGCTCACCGTAAATTCTATCTCGCCCCCTTTTCCTCGCGAAATCTGGTTTCGACATTTTGGGACAAATCCACTTTTTGGGATGGGTTTATGGAATTGGAAGAGTCGCCACCTAACAGATTAAGGTGCATTGGGGAACCTAGAGAAGATAACTCATATAATCAGTTTACATCACCAGATATCGGGTAGGGGATCAAATTGCCTTGAGGGGAAGGTGTTAGGCACCCCTCGAGGTCCATAACGGTGGGTCCTGGCCGAACTTAAATTAAGCGAATTAGTCTAAAAGGGGAGAAAGCAATTTGGACAAATAAGATATTCAATTTATTTTAAACAGGAGTATAGGGAGAGGGGTCCTACGTTTTTTAGCCTATAGGATCATTCCATGCAATACTTTGTAACTCCCTCAAGTTGAGGTGTTACTCATAGTATTAACGCACATACTATCATCTACTTACTACCCAATTATGAGCTTTAAGTTGTTACCTAAGCGTTCTAGTAGATTCTAGCCCGTTCCTTATGCGTGCACTACCCGTCCCTTGCATATGGCCCTGGAGGTATTAGGTCCTCTATTTGGGATAGTTCTAGACCAACCTATGTTACTTAAAAATGTGAAATTTAGGTGACAAACAAAAACAAATAGGACTTTCAGATAAAGAAACAAGTATGGGCTCACATTGACCTCCACACATAAACAGCAAAAGCACGCAATTGAATCAGGAAACTTTATTAACTTTGGGATCCTATAGACAGAATATCTATGTGAGAAAACAGAGTGCAGAGACAGTTTTATTAAGGCGAGCATTACAACCTATTTGCTTGCCTACTGTTTTTATTCATCATGAATCTGGGCACTTCCGGTATTAATATGTCACAATTATAACCCCAGGATCATTATTAAGTCATACAGATATATTGCCTAAGCGATTGACAGTAGTGAATGAATTCAGAATCGATCGACAGAATCCTATAGGCATGATTTCTACAAGCTTATTGATTATAGACCTATAGACATGATTTCTAAGTGTAGCATTGATTTTAACTTATAAAGACATATTTTATTCTTTTTCAATCCTATAGGCATGCTTTGTAATTGCTGAATTGACTTAAACCATATAGGCATGATTTCTAAATGCTAGATTGATTTAAACCTTATAGGCATGATTTCTAAATTTGAAACTGGTTTTAGTCCTATAGACATGGTATCTAGTAACTGGATTGATTTAAACCCTATAGGCATGATCTCTAAGTTTAAAATTGATTTTTAGTCCTACAGGCATGATATCTATTAACTGTATATGGGAAAAATTTAAACAGATTGTCGGGAAAGATAATTAGCTCAAACAACATGGTTCTATAGGCATGAGTGCAAATGCACGTTTGTTGAAAACATGTATAGATCCTATGAACATGATTTCTAGTGTACCGAATTAAAGGAAAGTCCTATAAGCAGGATCTCTAGTATGAAAATGTATAATACAGGATCAAAATGATCTTGAAAGTCCTATAGGCAGGATTTCTAAACACAACATGGTACTCACAAAGTTCAAGCAGCATAATTAATTCCTATAGGCAGGATTTCTACCCAGTTTTAACAAAAGATATAAGTAAACCCCCCAGCTTCACTAAATATCCCCAAATCTATTATTACAGAGTTATTACAACCCAGAATATCAAATTAATTACATAATGGTAATAATTACACTATAGGGAGCCTTCATAGGACCAAGTAAACCTGGGAACCAGGCCTTCCACCATAATAACAACACAGTGATTCCTCCACAGTCCCTTGAAAACAGGTTTCCAGTGTGTCAAAGTTCCCAAGGGCCTCAGAGACCCTGGGCAATGCTCACACCAGAACCACACATTCAGAAAGAAATTCATAGGAGATTGGAAAACCAGCCCCCAGTGTGTTAGAGTTCAGAGGAGTCTCATGTGGACCCTAAACAACGCTCACACTAGGGTGGTTGAGAACCTAAGGGACTAGGAGCGGGGTTTTAAAATCAGTACATGAAAGGGAGAAGGGGCAGGTTTTAAAAACAGTTGGATTTTAGAAGAAATAGGATTCAGAACATAGAGTTGCAGGCAGAACTGCACCAAAAAAAACAAACATAATTCATGCTCAAACGCATAGCTCAAATAAATTAAAGTCTTGTTAAGTCAAATATTTGAACTAATACTTAGGACAATCATCACAAAAACAGTTAGGAAAAATGATTGAGTCGACAAGATACATGAAATAAACAGACAGGGCAGAGGAGTTAAGCAACAAACTAAGTGATTACATGTTTATCATGTCCTGAGGAATGCAAAGTTCAAATCAGGCGTAAGATTAGTGAATGAAACAAATTAAACCTTAGGCTAACCTATGAGGGGATTCATATTATTCAAAACAACTTAATCCTAAATTAACAGTGTTACTAAATGGGATCATAGAATCATGTAAAGGACAGAATCATACTGGGAATTAAAGTATGCTAGTAGAGCAAAGCAGAAAGAATGAAATTACAAAGGGTTCAGGGATACCAGTTAACTGAGAAAGCAAGTAAATATGCCACAGCAGTTAAACTCTAGAACCACTTGGCCTTAGCTTTCAGTCGGCCAAAACCAGAGACATTTAGCACAGAAATTAGAATAATAGAGCCTAAGTTTTTTGTGAGAATCCGAGAGTTCGAGTCTTGTTAAAAGGGAGAGGGAGAAGGGCTTAAATAGCACTGAATTAAGCAAGCAAATAAGTTAATAAGTCAATCATACACAATTAAATTTATGAAAAATAATTTTCAAAACCAATTGAAGTCGGGGTATAATAAATTAACATCCATAACAATGTGTAATCAGGAAAGTACCACTCAAAATAAGGAAAGTATCAATTATTAGGCAGTCTCAAGCAAATAAGGTAAGGAAATAATGGAAGCATGGAAGGTTGAATGTAAATAAGGAAACATCAACATCATACGAGAAAGGAAAGAGTAAACGGAAATCAGTAGAAGATTTCAAAGCCCTAATTTTGGGGTAAACCATAAAATCAGCGGAGAAGATAAGGTACATAAGGTAGACAAGAGGATATTAAAAAAAGGTAAACCATAAAATTAGCACAAATATCACATAATGAATCTAGACAGGAGTCTTATTCAAAAAACAGAATCGACCTATATTTGATTCAACTAAGATCTGAAAAACCCTAATTTTAAGTAAACACAAATTGATAGAGAAATAAAGGCGAAGAATCATTTGGTTTAATAAAAAGAACATAGACATAGGGTTATTAAAGGAAACATAAGATTCGAACAAAATCTGGTTCGATTAAAGAAGGTTAAAAACCCTAGTTTTAGGTAAGCCCCATAAAATCACAGAAAATAAAGACAATCAACTACATATTGCATGTGATGAACATAAACCAGAAATTATTCAAGAGAAACACACAATCGAACCAGATCTGGTTCAAATGGAAAAGGATCTGAAACCCTACTTTAGGGTAAGTAAAGGAAATCGACAAAAAATGGCAGATTCATGCATAATAGGACGAATATAGACGGGATAGTACTTAAAATAAAAGCTTTAACCAGTTTTTGTTCGAACCAAAAGGGGATCCGAAAACCCTAACCTTAGGTTTAAGTACGAATCAGTGAGAGATACAGAAATTAATCGTACTTACAAAGAGAAAGTGATGAACACAGACGAAATAAGCAGCAAGTTAAGGATTTGAACCAATTTTGGTTCTATTCTGCTTGCCATATTAGGCAAACAATCATGTAACACCATCAACGGGTAGCCAGTAGGGAGGAGGGGCCAATATGGTATGGAGCTGAGGAGGGAATCTCATCAGAGGCAGGATTAGGGGAGTGATTTTGGGTGATGGCGGCTTAGGGTTTTGAGAGGAGAAGAGGAAGAGATGAGAGGATACAGATACAGTGTTTGGTGGGAATGAATTAGGGTTAGGGGTGTTTGGTATAATTAAAAGGGGTCGGTTGTTTTGGAGCAGTTGATCCCGAGAGATCAACGGTTGGGATTAGATTTTTAGGCCGGGTGAGTTAATTTGGACGGGTATGGGTATGATTGGACGGTATGGGAATTTGGGTACTGGTCTTAGTGTATTGGGCTAGGGTAATGGGTTAGGCTAGGTCCGAAAATAATTAAAAAGGGGCTAGATTTTAAATACCTAATTAAATTAATAAAATAATTTATAGAAAATTAATAAATAATTAAAATTTTCGTTTGTGTATGAAAACAATTTTAAATAATTACTTAACATTATAAAATATATAAAAGGCTATTTTTCTGTGTAAATAAGGTAATTATGCATATATGTGGCTATTATTGCAAAATATTGCAGTTATAGCCTAAAGATGCAAATATAATTATACATAATATGTTTAAAGCTTAATATCAATATAAATGATGAAAATTAAGTAATAAATCATTATAAAATTATTTGTGATGCAATTAATAATTATTTAGATAATAACAATGCCGAAATAAATTGATTAAAAGCTTTTAAAAATTATGGAAAATTATGTAAAAATGTTGGTTGATGCTCATGCACTATTTTGAAAGTATATACGTATTTATAAAATATATATGGGAAAATTAGGTATCAACAGCTGCCCCTCTTTAACCGGGAAGGATGAAAGAGTTGTTGGGTAAAGATATGATGGCCAATTTTGATCGAATAGGGCGATTTGAAAGATATGGGCCGCACTCCGATTTCCGAGCTGACTACATATCCCTAGTTTTATAAGAATCAGGCCGTGTGTAGTTCTGGATCCATCGGTGGAATAAACCGATGGATTGATCGAGAGAACGGACAAAAGGTTCTGAGTAGGATTACTTGGGATTGAAACGTTTATGGGTGAGCGGTTAGGTTTGGAATAATTTAAAGGAACTGGAACGTGATTTCTCCTATTGGGATAATGGTTACTCACTAGGTTACCTGCAAATCAAAAAAGTATACTGCGAGAACATACATATAAATTATTGCGTAAATTTAAACATGATGCAAATTCCCTTCAGATCGTGAATACTGTCTTTGGACGGTGAGGATGACATCCTTAGACCATGACGTCCCGGGCCAATAATTGCGGTAAGGGATTCGTAGGCCATGAAATGATGTTCTTGGGCCATCAAGATGGTGCCCGAACCATGACGCCTTTGAATAATGATGTGCAAATTTGAGGGATCCTCAGGCCATGGAATGATGTCTTCCGGCTATGAGGATGGTGCCTTCAGACTATGACGCCTTCGTACAAGTTGGCTATATTTCAGCCCATGAGGTGTAGAGACATGATGATAAAGGTAACAAGACAAAGCTTAGTCTTGTGTAAAGTTGAGGGCAGAGCTTAGCCCGAGAGAAGAGAACAATGAAAGAGAGACAGTGCTTAGTCTCGTGCGAGATTTGGGACAGTGCTTAGTCCCATGCAAAGAGAAGACAGTGCTTAGCCTTATGCAAATAGAGAGACAATGCTTGGTTTTTTTCAATGATTTTGAGACAGGGCTTAGTATCTTGCAGAGAGAAGGAAGTGCTTAGCCTTATGCAAATAGAGAGGCAGGGCTAAGCCTCATGCAAGTAGACAGGCAGGGCTTAGACTCATGCGAGTAGACATGCAGGGCTTAGCCTCATGCAAGTATAGTGGAAGGGCTTAGCCTCATGTAGGATTGAGACAAGGCTTAGTCTCATACAAGGAGAAGGCAGTGCTTAGTCTTATGCAACTACAGAGGAAGGTCTTAGCCTCATGAAGGATTGAGACACGGCTTAGTATCATGCAAGGAGAAGGCAGTGCTTAGCCTTATGCAAGTAGAGAGACAGGTCTTAGCCTCATGCAAGATTGAGACAAGGCTTAGTCTCGTGCAAGGAGAAGGCAATGCTTAGCCTTATGCAAGTAGAGAGGCAGGGCTTAGCCTCAAGCAGGATTGAGACAAGGCTTAGTCTCACGCAAGGAGAAGGCAATGCTTAGCCTTATGCAAGTAGAGAGGCAGGGCTTAGCCTCACACAAGATCGAGACAAGGCTTAGTCTCATGCAAGGAGAAGGCAGTGCTTAGCCTTATGAAAGTAGAGAGGTAGGGTTTATCCTCATGCAGGATTGAGACAAGGATTAGTCTTATGCAAGGAGAAGACAGTGCTTAGCCTTATGCAAGTAGAGAGGCAAGACTTAGCCTCATGCAAGTGTAAGAGTAAGAGTGAAGTGTTCTTAGCTGGCAACGTGCATAGCGATTGTATTATTGCGATGCTGCTTATCATGATGACATAGTCCTGCATCCAAAGAAAATTTGTGAGTTTTGCGGGGGAGGTTGGTTCGTGTCTTTGCTTGCTTGATCTTCTCCGTTCTGTCCGAGGATCCTGCTCAAGTTGTTAGAGGTAGCATTTGGTTAAAAGTAAAGTGTCTTTTCAAAAGCATGCGTGTATAGTTTTCAAAGACATAGTAATATGTAGTTTAGAAATTAGTTGGATGAACCAGTATCTGTGACATAATTAGAGACATTGCGACTTCCTCTGTCGTTGAATTTTGAGGGTCTTTCTAAAAATTCTGCCCCAAATAACTAGATGAACTTTCTGATCGTTCCGTATGCTGCGGTTGACTGAACTTGCTTCAGAATTTTGAGGGTCCTCCTCAAAATTCTTCCCTAGTTTCTGATTGTGGGAAAATGAAAATTTTATTGAATTGTGACCGAACCTACAAGTCTGCCTACGCATCCCCTCTTAAACGGGAATCAGGTCGAGCGTAGTTCAAACATCATATGAAGGAGCATAAAATGGTTTACACATATTATCTTTTGACTGCATCTGAATTGATAGGTTTTGGCCAGATTTTTCCGTCCATCACTGTGAGTATGAGCGCTCCTCCTGTCAATACTCTGTGAACCTTGTAAGGACCTTGCTAGTTGGGAGATAATTTCCCTCATCTGCTCCGGTGTGAACTGTCTTGGCTTGACCCTTTTAGTGAAAGCCCTGGACATTTTATTCTGATAGAGCTGGCCGTGAAACACTGCATTCATCGTCTTTCCATCTATGAGGGATAATTTCTCATAGCAGTTCCTTATCCATTCTACATCGCTGAGTTCGGCTGCTTGTATGATTCTTAAAGAAGGAATTTCTACCTTGGCGGGAATGACAAATTTGGTACCATAAACCAGAAGATAGGGAGTTGTTGTGGTTGATTTCGGACTGTGGTACGATATCCCAGTAAGGCGAATGGTAATTTCTCGTTCCATTGCTTGTGATTATCTACCATTTTCCTTAGTATATTCTTGATGTTTTGTTGGCGGCCTCCACGACTCTATTAATTTAAGGCATGTATGTTGTAGAATTCTTGTGCTTGATTTTGAAAGTTTCACACATGGCTTTCATCAGATCGTTGTTGATATTGGCGGCATTGTCAGTGATGTTGGACTCTGGAACCCCAAATCGACACACAATTTGATCTTTGACAAAATTCGCGATGAGTTTCTTGGTTATCGCTTTGTAAGATGCAGTTTCAACCCATTTGGTGAAGTAGTCGATGGCCACTAAAATGAACTGGTGCCCATTTGAAGCGGTGGGATCAATTGGGCCGATGACATCCACTCCCCAGGCAGCAAAAGGCCAAGGTGATCTTGTTTCATTAATATCGTTTGGTGGCACCCATAGCATGTCTTCATGTATCTGGCATAGGTAGCATTTCTGAACATACTGTATGCAGTGTGTTTCTATGGTCATCCAAAAGTATCCGGCCCTCAGTATCTTCTTGTCCAAGACAAAACCATTCATATATGGGCCGCAGGTTCCGGCATGTATCTCCTCGAGCAATTCGGAAGCCTCTTTTTAATCAACACACCTTAAGAGTCTCACATCTGGAGTTCTCATGTACATGGTTCCTCCACTTTGGAAGAAGTGATTGGATAATCTCCAAAGGGTGCATTTCTGAGTATGGTTTTCATGCTCCGGGTATTCTCCTTTTGTCAAATACTCTTTGATGTCATGCAACCAAGGATTTCTGTTTGTTTCTTCTTCAACATGAGCATAGTATGCCAGCTGATTATGGATCCTTACCAGAATGGGATCGATGAAATTCTTGTCTGGATGTTGTATCATTGATGACAAGGTGGCCAATGCGTCTGCGAATTCATTCTGACTTCTGGGGACATGCCGTAGTTCTATCTTTGTGAACCTCTTCTTCATTTCTTGTACGTGATGAAGATATGGACGTTTTTGGAATTCTTGGTAGCCCATTCTCCTTGTACTTGATGTACCAGCAGGTCTAAATCGCTGATTACCAACAGTTCCTGAATATTCGTATCAACAGCCAGGTTGAGCCCTAATATGCAGGCTTCATATTCCCCATGTTGTTAGTGCATGGGAATATGAGTTTTGCAGACACCGGATAATGCTGACCAGTTTCTGATACCAAGACGGCTCCGATACCTACTCCTTTGAAATTTGCAGCTCCTTCGAAAAATATTCTCCAACCGTCGTAGGCTTCAGCAATATCTTCTCCTACGAATGATACTTCTTCGTCAAGAAATATGTTTTTAGGGATTCATATTCTCCTTCTACAGGATTTTCAGCAAGATGATCTTCCAATGCTTGTCCTTTGACTGCTTCTTGAGTTACATAGATGATGTCGAACTCGCTTAGTAAGATTTTCCACTTGGGCAGCTTCCCAGTAGGCATGGGTTTCTGAAAGATGTACTTCAAGGGATCCATCCTTGATATGAGATAGGTAGTATAGGCACAAAAGTAATGTCTTAGCTTCTGAGCTATCCAGGTTAGAGCGCAGCAAGTGCGTTTTAGCAGAGAGTATCGTGCTTCATATGGAGTGAACTTCTTACTCAAGTAATATATGGCCTACTCCTTTCTTCCCATCTCGTCATGCTGTCCTAGAACACAACCGAAAGCTCCATCTAACACTACAAGGTAGAGTAGTAGTGGTTTACCAGGATCTGGCAGGATTAAGACTGGCAGTGTGGACAGATATCCCTTGATTTTGTCAAAAGCCTTTTGAAATCCTTGGTCCAACTAGTTGATCCTTCTTCAGCATTTTGAAAATTGGCTCACATACTACCGTGGACTGTGCTATGAAACGGCTGATGTAGTTGAGGTGTCCCAAGAAACTCATCACATCCTTCTTGTTTTTTGTTGGTAGTAGTTCCTGGATGGTTTTAACCTTTGACGGGTCCAATTCTATTCCTCGGCGACTGACGATGAATCCCAACAATTTTTTTGCAGGAACCCTGAATGCACACTTTGCGGGATTTAACTTTATATTGTACTTCCGCAGTCGGTCAAAGAATTTCCTCAAACCTGCTATGTGATCTGTAGCCCTCTTGGATTTGATGATGACGTCGTCAACATTTACCTTTATTTCTTTATGTATCATATCATGGAAGATCGTTGTCATAGCCCTCATGTAGGTGGCCCCAGCATTCTTTAGACCGAACGACATCATTTTGTAACAATACACTCCCCATGGTTTAATGAAGGATATTTTCTCTGCGTCTTCTTCGTCCATCCAAATATGATGGTAACCGGCGAAAAAATCTTTAAAGGACTGGAGTTCATGTTTGGCTCAATTGTCGATCAAAATGTGTATATTTGTTAGCGGGAAATCATCCTTGGGACTTACTCTGTTTAGATCCCGATAATCAACACAGACTCTAACTTTCCCATCGTTCGTTGGAATCGGTACAATGTTGGCTAGCCAAGTTGGGTATTCAACTACCCTGCGGACCTTGGATTTGATCTACTTGGTAACTTCTTCCTTTCTTCTTGGGGTTACTAAATGGGATCATAGAATCATGTAAAGGACAGAATCATACTGGGAATTAAAGCATGCTAGTCGAGAAAAGCAGAAAGAATGAAATTACAAAGGGTTCAGGGATACCAGTTAACTGAGAAAGCAAGTAAATATGCCACAGCAGTTAAACTCTAGAACCACTTAGCCTTAGCTTTCAGTCGGCCAAAACCAGAGACATTTAGCACAAAAATCAGAATAAGAGAGCCTAAGTTTTTTATGAGAATCCGAGAATTCGAGTCTTGTTAAAAGGGAGAGGGAGAAGGGCTTAAATAGCACTGAGTTAGGCAGACAAATAAGGTAATAATTCAATCATACACAATTAAGGGATGAAAATAATTCTCAGAACCAATTGAAGTCAGGGTTTAATCAATTTAACAACCATAACAACGTGTAATCAGGCGAGTACCACTGAAAATAAGGAAAGTATAAAATAAGGTAAGGAAATAATGGAAGCATGGTAGGTTGAATGTATATAAGGTAACATCAACATCATACGATAAAGGAAAGAGTAAACGGAAATCAGTAGAAGATTTCAAAGCCCTAATTTTGGGGTAAACACTAGAATCAGCGGAGAAGACAAGGTAGATAAGGTAGACAAGAGGACATTCAAAAAAGGTAAACCATAAAATCAGCACAAATATCACATAATGAACCAAGAAATGAGTCTTATTCAAACACAGAATCGACCTATATTTGATTCAACTAAGATCTGAAAAACCCTAATTTTAAGTAAACACAAACTGATAGAGCTATAAAGGCGAAGAATTAAATAAAAAGAACATAGACAGAGAGTTATTAAAGAAAACATAAGATTCAAACCAAATCTTATTCGATTAAAGAAGGTTAAAACCCCTAGTTTTAGGTAAGCCCCATAAAATCGACAGAAAATAAAGACAATCAACTACATATTGTATGTGATGAAAATAGACTAAAAATTATTCAAGAGAAACACATAATCGAACCAGATCTGGTTCAAATAGAAAAGGGTTTGAAACCCTAATTTAGGGTAAGTAAAAGAAATTGACAAAAATAGACAGATTTATGCATAATAGGACGAATATAGACGGGATAGTACTTAAAATTAAAGCTTGAGCCAGTTTTTGTTTGAACCAAAAGGGGATCTGAAAATTCTTACCTTAGGGTTAAGTACGAATCAGTGAGAGATACTGATGTGTATCTAGAATCCATAGTTTTAAGCATTATGTACCTTACATTTTATGTGCTTTTGTGATAAAAATACACGTCATATGTGCATAATGGGGTCTATTTCATGTGTAGGTGAATTGGAGATGGAAGCCGAGCGAAATGGGTGCATAAACATCAAATATACGCGCAAGAGTCGAAAAGAAGTGACCAGGGCCATAGCCGGGCGTTTTGGCCTTAAAGCCTGGCATACCCAGGCGTTAGCTGGGCGTTAGATCCCAAACGCCAGGCCTGCCCAGGCTATAGCTGGGCGTTTGGGTTTTAACACCTGGGGTCCCTGGTCTGGTCAATTCCGAGTTTTGAAGGTTTTAATTGTTTCCCGGTTTGAATAGAAGTCTCCTACACGTTTAGGGTTTATCCCAAACATATAAATAGACCCAAAAACACAACTTGGACGAGAGGATGCCATTTTTGGAGAGAAGATATACACAGGATCATTGAGGAAGCAAAGGATTATCAGTTTTCTTCATCTTATTCTAGTATGGCTTCTGACCCTACGCATTCAATTAAAGTTCCTGAGATTAGAGCAAAAGTCACGTGACGTTAGGCTCAATGAAATAAATAATTAAAGCAAGTAACTAGAAAGTAGTCTATATTCAAGTCCCCGGCAACGGCGCCAAAAACTTGTTGGTCCCAAACGCACACGCAAGTATATGTGGTCGTAGCAAGTAGTATAATGTTAAATCGAATGTCGAACCCACGGAGACTTGCATAAAATACTTGTTGAATCACTCTAATTGTTATTTAATCGAGCCAAATCAAAATACAGGAAAGTAACTAATTTATACTACGATTTTATGAACTAACTAATTACCAAGTGACAATAATATTGTTGAGTGTATTCAGTAGAGACAAATATTCCAGGGTTGTGATCAATTCACCACTCGTATTGCATTCTATTGAACTCTCCCTTTAGTATAATTTACTCATGGTTGCTAGTTAATTGATAATTTCTCTCGTAGCCTTCCTCCGAAGTACTACTCGCCTATTCTCAATAGATTAACGCCTATATTCCTATGAAATTAATCTATTAGAACGCACTAAGATTACGATGTTTAATTAAGCACAGTGACTAGGTATATTCCTATCCTAACAACAAATCCGCTCCCCTGAAGGGTTAAGATCGCGCTCTCTTAAATTCTTCTGTAATCTATATACGGATTTCCCAAGCATAACATAGATAGTATATAGAACCTAACTGTTGGCCAGACAATTAAGCAATTAAACGCAGAATTGAAGAAACAACCATATATTGAGTGAACTATAATCAAGGTTAAATTAATGTCGAACAAAAATATTCATGGCTAAACCACAACCCCAGAACAATGGGTGTTTATCCACTCATGCTAGAATCAAACAATTGCATGAGTGTTGCATAAATGGAAAGATAGACTTGACGGCTTCAATCCCGAACCTGAGAGACCATTTCACAGGAGATTGCGAGAAGCAAGAGATACAGACAATATTCAGGACTTTATCCGATTTCCTGTGAACATGGCAGAGGAACAACACATGGCTGTTCAGGAGGTGGCAATGCCCAGTATTGCTAATGTCACCTCCAGCATCATGAAGCCCAGAATCAATGGGCACTTTGAGCTGAAACAGAGCATGATCCAACTACTTCATGCAAACGGGCAGTTTTTAGGTGTTCCACACGAGGATCCACAGCAGCACATTCTGAACTTCTTGGAGATTAGTGATACTTATATCACTAACGAGGTCACACCGGATTATGTCAGGCTCACGCTTTTCCCATTCTCTATATTGGGCGAAGCAAAGCGATGTTTGAAGGCAGAACCAGCTAATTCCATCACAACATGGAACGATCTGGCGAGAAAATTTCTGGCAAGGTTCTTCCCTTCAGGAAAGACTGCAAACATCAGGAGTGAGATAGTCTCCTTTAGACAGAAAATAGGTCGATCATTATACTCAGCATGGGAAAGATTCAAGGGGCTACTCAGAGACTGTCCTCATCACAATCAGACAAACGAGGTATTAGTTCACACTTTCATTGAGGGACTCCATCCGCAAACAAAAATTATGGTAGATGCGGCAGCCGGAGGTCAGGTGTTGGAGAAGAATTATGATGAAATATTTGCATTACTTAATAAATTCTCCAAAAGTAATCCAGACTGGCAAGGTGAGATAGGGAGAAATGTGGTTCAAAAGCCACCAGGGGTTCTTGAACTAGATGTGGTTTCAGCCTTGTCAGCCCAGATTACCACATTAACTAACCAAGCCAATCAGATGAACCTGATCATTAACAAGCAAAAATCTCAACCAGTGCAACCGATTCAGGTATTTTGCCCAGTCAATCAAGAGTCTGTCTGCTTTGTGGGTAACGCGAATAGGGGAAAATCAAATCAATATGGAAACACCTATAACCACAACAGGAGAAACCACCCAAACTTCTCTTGGGGTGGAAATCAAAGCACTCAGGATAACTACAGGCCTCCAACACCTCAATAGTAGTACAAACCACCTCAGGCTGAACCATCAGCAAACCTTGAGGAGATTATGAAGAGAATGATGAATGACCAACTTGCTTTCAATCAGAAAATAATGCTTGATCACCAAGCCCAGACTGTAGCGATGAGAAATTTAGAACGTCAAGTGGGGCAACTCGCCAGTTCTCAAAATACCCGACCAACGGGGGCTCTTCCAAGTGACACTGAATTTAATTCTAAAGAATATGTTAATGCTATATCATTGAGGAATGGGAAGAAATTGGAAGAAGTCTAGTCCAAGAAGAGGAAGCAGGTAAATTTTGATGAGGAACCAACAAACATCAGACAACCCGAAAGAATCAGATAAGCCAGCAAAGGAGGCGGTGGCTGAGCAACCCCCACCAATTGTTGCGAGGCAACCCCCTCAATTCCCTCAAAGTTGCAAAAGGTGAAAGATAATGCCGCATACAAAAAGTTTCTTGACCTCTTGAAGTAGGCACATATCAATATTCCACTGGTAGACTTTCTGCAAGAGGTGCCCAAATATGCTAAATACATCAAGGAAATTGTGTCCAATAAATGGAGGCTGACTGAGTTCGAAAGCGTGACACTCACGAAGGAAGTTAGCTCAAGAATTAAAAGCAAGCTACCTCAGAAATTAAAAGATCCGGGTAGTTTTACTATCCAAATCTCAATTGGTAAGCATGCAGTCAGGCGAGATTTGTGAGATCTTGGGACAAGTATTAATTTGATGCCGCTATCTGTGTTCAAGCAATTGGGGTTGGGTGAACCACGCCCAACAACAGTGATTTTACAATTGGTTGATCGCTCCCTTGCTCATCCTGAGGGAGTAATTGAAGATGTGCTGGTTCAGGTGGGTTCCTTCATATTCCCAGCTAATTTCATTATCTTAGAGTATGAGCCTGATCAGTAAGTCCCAATTATTTTGGGGCGTCTAGGTACGGGCCGAGCTATCATCGATGTGTATGAATGGAAGATGACAATGCGAGTTGGTGATCGAGTGGAGGTGTTTAATGTTTATAAGGCACTCAAGTTACCTATTCACTATGAAGAGCTATCCATGATTACTGTAGTGGAAAGAAAATCTGAGTCAATGGTTCCATACATGAGTCTTGTTGACCCTCTTGAGCAAGTGTTAGTTGGGGATGAAGAAGACTGTGGGGATGGAAAAAGGGGAGACATTGAGAAGGCTTTTGAAGTATCTTGCAGTTACCTCCGCGGGCTAGGAAAATTTGAAGAGTTGAACAAGCTTGTTACTCTAACCCCTCCTAAGCCATCTATTGAAGAGGCTCCAAAGCTGGAACTCAAACCTCTTACAGCACATTTATGCTATGATTATTTGGGGAACTCTGAGACATTGCCCGTGATCATCTCATCCAGCCTGACCAATACACAAGAACAGAAGTTGCTTAGGGTACTTCGTGAGCACAAAAAGGCGATTGGGTGGACCATTGTAGATATTAAAGGAATCAGCCCATTATTTTGCATGCATAAAATCTTTTTGGAAGATGGACATCGCCCGAGTGTTGAGCCGCAAATAAGGCTAAATCCCATCATGAAAGAAGTGGTGAAGAAAGAAGTAATAAAATTACTAGATGCAGGTATCATTTTCCCTATTTCCGACAGCAACTGGGTGAGCCCAGTTCAATGTGTGCCCAAAAAGGGAGGGATGACCGTGATTGAGAATGAGAAGAATGAGCTAATTCCTACCCGCACTGTGACAGGTTGGAGAGTTTTCATTGATTATCGAAGGCTCAACAAAGTAACCCGCAATGATCATTTTCCACTCCCATTCATTGATCAAATGCTGGACATATTAGCAGGACATGAATATTATTGCTTTCTGGATAGGTACTCAGGTTACAATCAAATTGTTATATGCCCAGAGGATCAGGAGAAAACCACGTTTACTTGCCCTTATGGCACCTTCGCCTTCAAGCGAATTCCATTTGGTCTTTGTAATGCACCAGCCACCTTCCAGAGATGCATGATGGCTATTTTCACTGACATGGTGGAAAAGTTCGTACAGGTATTCATGGATGAATTCACAGTCTTTGGGTCATCTTATGATGATTGTTTGAAAAATCTGAGCATGGTGTTGGCCCGTTGTGAAGAAACGAATTTTGTGTTAAATTGGGAGTAGTATCACTTTATGGTGCATGAAGGCATCGTTTTAGGTCATTGAGTATCTAAAAGTGGCATCGAAGTTGATAAGGCAAAAGTGGAGGCAAGTGAAAAGCTACCTCCACCAATTATAGGCGCTTTATTATAGATTTTTCTAAAATTGCTACTTCGTTGTGCAGGTTGCTGGAAAAAGATGTCAAGTTCAATTTTGATGCACCCTGCCTGAAGCCATTTGAGGAGGTCAAGATGAAATTGGTAGCTGACCCATAATTGTTGCACCTGATTGGTCAATACCATTTGAACTTATGTGTGATGCAAGTGACCATGCAATTGGGGCAGTGCTAGGCCGAAGGAAAGACAAGGTGTTTTATTCCATCTACTATGCGAGTAAGACCCTCGATGATGCACAACAGAATTACACCACCATTGAAAATGAGCTGTAAGATGTCGTGTGGGCCTTCGAAAAATTCCGGGCATACTTGGTGGGCACGAAAGTTATTGTCCACACAGATCACGCAGCAATCAGGTATTTATTTACAAAGAAAGAATCTAAAGATAGATTGATGCGCTGGGTTTTATTATTGCAGGAATTTGATGTGGAGATAAGAGACCAAAAGGGAACTAATAACCAAGTAGCTCACCATCTGTCAAGGCTTGAAAATCATGATCATGGTGAGGAGGGTGGAGATATTAAAGAAGTCTTTCCTGATGAGCAATTTTTTGCTATAACCCAAGACCCTCCTCCGTGGTATGCCGATTATGTGAATTATCTGGTGAGTGGGATACTTCCTCCGAAAATAGAATCTGAAGAAATGAAGAGGTTCTTACGCGATGTGAAATTTTACTACTGGGAGGAGCCCTACCTGTACAAAGAATGTGGTGATCAGTTAATGAGGAAATGTATTCCTGATATAGAAGTAGAACTGGTGTTGTATGATTGTCATGCATCACCATATGAAGGCCATCATGGTGGCTATCGAACAACATCGAAAGTGTTACAATCTTGTTTCTTTTGGCCAACGCTATTCAAAGATGCCCACGCATTTGTTAAAAAGTGTGACCAGTGCCAGAGAACAGGAACGATAACAAGGAAGCACGAGATGCATTTGAATAATATCTTGGAGGTAAAGATTTTTGATGTATGGGGGATAGACTTTATGGGTCCATTCCCATCATCCAGGGGAAAAAAATACATTTTGCTGGCAGTTGACTACGTGTTGAAATGGGTGGAGGCAATTGCATTTCCGATGAATGATGCCATGGTTGTCGCTACGTTTGTGAAGAAGAATATATTCTCCAGATTTGGTACTCCACGTGCCTTGATTAGTGATAAAGGAACCTATTTTTACAATCGGTTGTTGAATAACCTTTTAGCTAATATGGGGTCCGTCATCGAGTTACAACAACATATCACCCTCAAACAGGTGGACAAGTAGAGGTATCCAATAGACAAATCAAGCAAATACTAGATAAAATGGTGAGTGTGAACAGGAAAGATTGGGCTGCTAAGTTAGATGATGCCTTATGGGCATACAGAACAGCGTACAAAACACCAATTGGGGCATCACCATACAAGCTGGTCTATGGGAAGGCATGTCACTTGCCCGTAGAGCTTGAACACAAGGCGTATTGAGCCATCAAGAAGCTAAACATGAACCTTGAAGTCGCGGGTGAGAAAAGATTGTTGCAGTTGGATGAATTGGATGAGTTCAGGTTGCACTCATACGAAAATTCCAAACTTTACAAAGAAAATATCAAGAGATGGAATGACAAACATATAAATCCGCGTCATTTTGAGCCAGGACAACAGGTATTATTATTCAATTCTAGGCTTAGACTGTTTCCTGGGAAGCTGAAATCGAGATGGTCAGGCCCATTTAAGATAGTGAGAGTCACCCCATATGGTGCACTTGAGTTGCGAGCTATACATTGTGAAAGAAAATTTTTAGTGAATGGACATAGAGTCAAACACTATTGGGTTGGTATCATAAATCGTGAGAAGACCAAAGTCGTGCTCGCTGATGAATGAGGCGAGACTCTGCGTCGTGTCGCGATGTCAAATCAAGCGCTTCATAGGAGGCAATCTATTGACTTGTTGTAATCGTCGTGCCACGACATTAACTAAGGCGCTTATTGAGAGGCAATCCGATGCTTAGTTAAATCTTAGCATATCTAGAAGTCTTCGTGTAATTATAGGTACTAACAAGCTTGTGAATGCATTCGGGTGAAAGGAGCGGTGTGCTAGCATGACAGAAAGTGAGGCTAAATCCAGGGGCCACTGGGCGATAAGCCCCTAACGCCTGGCTAAAGCCAGGGGCATTGGGCGATAAGCCCCTAACGCTTGGTTAAAGCCAGGGGGCATTGAGTGATAAGCCCCTAATGCCTGGCTAACGCTAGGTTGGTCTTGGTTTTTCAGCTCTAACGCCTGGCTAACGCCAAGGTGCCCGGGATTTATGACTAAAATGCATACCAAACGCCAGGTATGTTCCCTCTTCTTATTTTTACATCTCCCAACTCTCTCTCAAGAAAGGGTTTACTCCCAAGAACACAGCCAACACCGATTTTCTCGCACACTCACACCAAAAACACATAGATTAACACACACATCATCACCCACACAGCACCCACAACACTCACAACACACACAAATCTGCACAATTTTGGTTTCGTGGTGCACTTCATCCGAAAAACACATATCAAGCGTTGAGGTATGATTCTATCCCTACCCTTTGTTACTTAGAATTGGGTGTTACAATTATGAAAGGTGTATCCTTGAATCATGGTGATTCTTTAAGGGTTTATGCAGTTCATGGTCATATTGTATTATGTCGTGAATCCCAGTCCCCGAAACCCTTTAGGAATGGGCTGAAATTGTGAAGCTAAGTGGTATTATGGAACCCCAACCAGATTTGGGTACATGAGGCATTCCCTCAAGTCCATAAGAGCTCCCATGGCAATTGTGCTAGCTAAGGGCTCGATGTAATGCCTAAATGGCAATACATATCCCATTTGGAGCCCGAATCTCCGGAAACAAACCACTAGTGTCATGCATCGTGAACTCCATGAAATTTTAAGTGTGAAGAGGCTCACGAGAAGCCGTATGTGTCAATTATTCGTAAACGTGCCATGGTGAAGTCTGAGTAACCTTGGAAAAATTTGGAAAAGCTTATAGTACACACGTTATGCCACCCACTAACTACTGATCATTTGTGCAGGGAAAACGATGCTACCCAGAAGAGCCACATGCAAAGGAAAGGCCACGTCTTCGGCCCCAGCAAAAAGCAAAGCAAAACCCCCACCACCTCAGAAGAAAAGAAAAGGGGAAGATGCTACTTTCAGTATGACTGGTGAGGAAGCAGTAGTTGTTGTCGCTGCTATGAGACAACAACCCGTTGGTCAACGTGAATATGGTATCAACAGCATACCAGTACAATCCAGGAAATGGTATGCACGCTGCAAACCCAAGCATGTTCACCCTGAAGGGGACATTAAGGAAGGGAGCTTGAGAACAAAATTCCCAGCGATTTGGCGGAGCATCCATGAGTTGGGTTTAGGATACGTGTTCAGGCACAATGGTCACATCAACCTTAACTTAGTCCGGGAATTCTATGCAGGGTTTGACCCTAAGGACAAGTAAGGATTGGTGCCAAATTGTGGGCACTTGGTGGATTTTTCGGCCAAGGCCATATGCGATTTTCTAGGTGCACCAAATGTTCCGGTGGAGCCTGTACATCAATTCATCCGCCATCACAACTATAGAGAGGTGAGTCACACACTGTGGGGTTGAGTTCAGGGCTGCTTGGATTCGGAACAGAGCCACAAATCGCTATAAAAGGTTTCCCAAGAAGAAAATGAAGGTTGAAACCCAGGTGTGGCTTAAAGTGATAAATGCACGGATACTAACATGCAACCATGACACCTTAATCAGCCGAGAGAGGATTTGTGTGCTCTACTTTCTCATGACGGGGCAGAGAGTGAATGTGGGCCATCTGATGAGCTATTAAATGGGGTTGGTGTGTTCGAACAATAGAATTGATCGAATACCTTTCCCAAATTTCCTAACTCAGTTCCTGCTAAATGAGAATGTAGCGGTTGATCCCAACTTTGACCATACCATTGATCAACTCGCACGAGAGACTGATATCACTGGCTTAAGACTGAAAGAAGAGTCTTCACTGACCACTGTAGAGCGCAATGTGCGGGATGATAGCGTCATGGCCCATATTTATGGGATGATGGATTTGCAGTTGTGAATAGGAGGTCGGCCAGCGTCATTTGAAAAGAGAGATGAGTTGGATCAGATATACCCACTCAATGCTCACGCTCAGCAGATGATTGGAGCAGGTGAGGGATACAGGCTCCCAGATGATGAGGATATCAACACACCTAACGACTCTGATGCAGAGCCGATGCGCTCAGATGAGTAAGATGATGGAGAAGATGAGCATGAGGAGGAATGGAGAGCGTCAGATGATGAGGACGGTGAATGATCAGGGAGTCTCTTGTACCTTGTTTCCATTACTTGTTTTGTCTATATATGATGCACTGAGACAGTGCATGAATTAAGTGTGGGGTGTTATACATACGTATTGTGGAATTTTTTTACCATATGTGGTTTCGTGTTGTAGTTTTGTATTCATGATAGTAAATGATTTTTTTTTAGGTTTTGTAGTTTTTTTTATATATAAATATGTGGACTTTTCCCAACGATGGATCTCTTAGACAGTTCTCTTGAGAGAAGTAAGTCTAAAGAAAATACCAAAAAGATTTTTATTTTAGGTAGTGTAGTAATTTCCCCGTGGTTTTTCTTTGGACCACGGTTCTTTTCCAAGAGTGTAATTTGAACCGGGTACATTAAAAAAAATTTTAGAGTAGTTAGAAAGAAACTGAGTTACTCTGAAATACCCTATGACATGTTTGATGCCGACATATTAGGTTATGACATACATTCTGCTTTCCCTTACATTCGGTTTGACATGTGATGCCTGAGTAAGAAAAATAAATAGCCTATTTTGTGACGCCTTAGCTCAGTTGTTTGACTTGTATGCTACATAGTGTAATAGTGCTTAATTCTCTAAATTTTGTGTGCTTTCTTGACGTGAGAGTTGAATAAAATCATTGTGATTGAGTCATGTGCAATGTGTGAGTGAGGTTTAGTGATTCTCTATGCTATCCTGTGTAGTCTAGAACTTGCCCCGTGTGTTAATCGAAGCGAAATTGTAGGTTATGCTAGTCTAGGAGATTATGTAGGCATTTTATTGGTTGATCATGGATGTTCTTGTCATATAAGAATTAAAAATTTCCATTACTAGCCCTTTTGAGCCGGTTGACCTTTTCTTTGGTACCCACATTACAAGTCGTACCCCTATTTTGTTCTTAAATTGAGATTTTTGCACCTTTTCCTCCTAAGGCACTTAGTCTCTAAAAGAAGTAAGGTGAGATATTGGGGATTAACTTTTGAGTGGAGCCATGGAAAGGCTCGTTGGTGCACTAAAATTGTATTCAAAAGTCACTAGCCATAGAATCTTCATGTATGGAGTGTATGTAGGAAAGAAAGAAAAAAAAATGATAGTAAAAGTATGTACAAAAAGGTACACACCTCCAAGTTTTTATTAATTTGTGCTAGTGAAAATATAGAAGTGCTTAATTGAAAAAGGGCTATGTTGAATATTAATTGTGGCAAGTGAATTAGTTGAGAAGAATATGTGTTGATTTGTGAAGGTAGTGTGTTAAACTGCTTAGCAGGGTTAGTCACTATTCCTAAATATATCCTACCCGTCCCTTAGCCTACGTTAAAACCTTAAAATTCCTAATTGATCCTAGATTTGGCTTACTTGAATAAGTGGAGATCTACACCACGGGCAAGCTTATGGTACGACCACGGGATGCATATGAATTCTTTGTGAGAGTGAGTAAATTTGTTCAATTGTGTGATATCCCTAAATTATGTTCAAACCCATATTTGAATGTGTGGACTAGTTATATTCACTCTTTTGTTGTTGGTGAGGGCACATGATCTCATGAACGATGGGTAATATTGTAATTTTCTTGTTGGGTAGGTGCGTGAATTGAGAGGACTTAGTAGTTGCAAGTCGACTCTTGAGGTTGGGTGGTTGCAATTAGGTTGATTCGTGTGATTGATTAAATTGTTATACTTGGGCATGTTTAAAGAAGAGAAAGACTGTGAAATTTTGTATGTTCATACTTGATTGCCGGTATCGATTATAGTTAAGGGGTAATGTGTGTGATTGAAAAGTAAAATAATCCTTGTGAATGAAATGTGTACGTGTTGAAGGGTAATAGATTTTCCCATTTGCTCGAGGACGAGCAAGAGTCTAAGTGTAGGGTGTTGATGCGTGGCTAGAATCCATAGTTTTAAGCATTATGTACCTTACATTTTATGTGCTTTTGTGATAAAAATACACATCATATGTGCATAATGGAGTCTATTTCATGTGTAGGTGAATTAGAGATGGAAGCCGAGCGAAATGGGTGCATAAACATAAAAAATACGCGCAAGAGTCGAAAAGGAGTGACCCAGGCCATAGCCGGGCGTTTTGGCCTTAAAGCCTGGCATACCCAGGCGTTAGCTGGGCGTTAGATCCCAAACGCCAGCCCTACCCAGGCATTAGCTAGGCGTTAGAGCCCAAACGCCAGGCCTGACCAGGCTATAGCTGGGTGTTTGGGGCTTAACGCCTGGGGTCCCTAGTCCGGTCAATTCCGAGTTTTGAAGGTTTTAAGTGTCTCCCAGTTTGAATAGAAGTCTCCTACACGTTTAGGGTTTATCCCAAACATATAAATAGACCCAAAAACACAACTTGGACGGGAGGATGCCATTTTTGAAGAGAAGATACACACAGGATCATTGAGGAAGCAAAGGATTATCAGTTTTCTTCATCTTATTCTAGTATTTTCCATTTATGCAACACTTATGCAATTGTTTGATTCTAGCATGAGTGGATAAACACCCATTGTTCTGGGGTTGTGTTTTAGCCATGAATATTGTTATTCGACATTAATTTAACCTTGATTATAGTTCACTCAATATATGGTTGTTTCTTCAATTCTGCGTTTAATTGCTTAATTGTTTGGCCAGCAGTTAGGTTCTATATACTATCTATGTTATGCTTGGGAAAGCCGTATATAGATTAGAGAAGAATTGAAGAGAGCGCGATCTTAACCCTTCAGGGGAGCGGATTTGTGGTTAGGATAGGAATATACCTAGTCACCGTGCTTAATTAAACATCGTAATCTTAGTGCGTTCTAATAGATTAATTTCATAGGAATATAGGCGTTAATCTATTGAGAATAGGCGAGTAGTACTTCGAGAGAAGGCTACGAGAGCATTATCTATTAATTAGCAACCATGAGTGAATTATATGAAAGGGAGAGTTAAATAGAATGCAATACGAGTGGTGAATTGATCACAACCCTAGAATATTTGTCTCTACTGAATACACTCAACAATATTCTTGTCACTTGATAATTAGTTAGTTCATAAAATCATAGTATAAATTAGTTACATTCCTGGATTTTGATTTGGCTCGATTAAATAACAATTAGAGTGATTCAGCAAGTAGTTTACGCAAGTCTCTGTGGGTTCGACATTCGATTTAACATTATACTACTTGCTACGACCACGTATACTTGCGTGTGCGTTTGGGACCAACAGATACGGAAATTAGTCGTACTTACAAAGAGCAAGTGATGAACACAGACGAAATAATAAGCAAGTTAAGGATTTGAACAAATTTTAGTTCGATTCTGCATGCCATATTAGGCAAACAATCATGTAACACCATCAACGGGTTGCCAGTAGGGAGGAGGGACCAATATGGTAAGGAGATGAGGAGGGAATCTCATCAGAGGCGGGAATAGGGGAGTGATTTTGGGTGACAACGGCTTAGGGTTTTGAGAGGAGAAGATTAAGAGATGAGAGAATATAGAGGTGGCGTTTGGTGGGAATGAAATAGGGTTAAGGGTGTTTAGTATAATTAAAAGGAGTCGGGTGTTTGGGAGCCGTAGATCTCGCGAGATCAACGGTTGGGATTAGATTTTTAGGCCGGGTGGGTTAATTTGGACGAGTATGGGTCTGGTTGAACGGGTATGGGCATTTGGGTACTGGGCTTAGTGTATTGGGCTAGGGTAATGGGTTAGGCTGTGTTTGAAATTAATTAAAATTGGGCTAGATTTGAAATACCTAATTAAATTAATAAAATAATTTATAGAAATAATTAATAAATAATAAAAAATGTCATTTGTGCATGAAAATAATTTGAAAAATTACTTAACATTATAAAAAATATAAAAGGTCATTTTTCTGTGTAAATAAGGTAATTATGCATATATGTGGCTATCATTGCGAAATATTACAATTATAGCCTAAAGATGCAAATATAATTATACATAAAATGTTTAAAGCTCAATATGAATAGAAATGATGAAAATTAAGTAATAAATCATTATAAAATTATTTGTGATGCAATTAATAATTATTTAGGTAATAACAATGCGGAATAAATTTATTAAAAGCCTTTAAAAATTAGGGAAAATTATGGAAAAATGTTGGTTGATGCTCATGCACTATTTTGAAAGTATATATGTATTTATAAAATATATATGGAAAAAACTGGGTATCAACAATGTCCCCACAATAGTTGCGCCTTTGCCCAAATGACCACCTAAAATATATACCTGCACAATAAGTGCAGAAGTATAGTGTGAGTACGTAAATCAACGTGTACTCAGTAAGTGTCTAGCCTACCCCCGGAGAAGTAGTGACGAGGGATCGACATCGACACTTACTAGTGGTCCAATTAATCAAGTACAGTAGAAAGTAAAAAAGTATAAAGCATGGTAATTAAAAGTTAAAACAAATATAGGTACATGATATGATCCTCATATGAACAATAAACATAAGTCCTCAAATATAGGCTACCTACTCAAACGGAGTATATAATGTGGTACCCACTAGATAGGTCATCACAACTCAAGTCGGGAAAATTCATGGATACACTGACTTCTTGTCAAATATCAAGCACAATTTTGCCGAGGCGAACGGCCAGATCCCATAAGAGTATTTCATGAAGTTGCCGAGGCGAACGACCCAATCCCATAGGAGTATTTCATGAATTTTCCGAGGCCAACGCCCTGATCCCATAGGAGTATGATACATGATATTGCCGAGGCAAACAACCCAATCCCATAAGATTGTGTTACATAATACTACCGACTGACCCAATACCATAAGAGTGTGTTACATGATACTGTCGAGGTGAATGGCCCGATCCCATAAGAGTGTGTTACATGATACAACCGAGGCAAACGACCTGATCCCATAAGAGTGTGGTACAATATTCTGCTGAGGTAAATGGTCAGCTCCCATATGAGTGTGGTACAATATTCTGCCGAGGCGAACGTCCCGATCCCATAGGAGTATTTCATGAAGTTGTCGAGGCGAAAGGCTCGATCCAATAGGAGTGTGTTACATGATACTGTCGAGGCGAATAGCCCGATCCCATAAGAGAGTGTTACATGATATTGTTGATTCGAACGGTCCGATCTCATAAGAGTGTGTTACATGATACTGTTGAGGGAAAGACCAGATCCCATAAGTGTGTGGTACAATATCCTGCTGAGGCGAATGGCCCGATCCCATAAGAGTGTGGTACAATATCTTGCCGAGGTGAACGACCCAATCCCATAAGAGTATTTCATGAAGTATTTGAGGCGAACGACCCGATCCCATTAACATATGAAGCTTTTACGGGTCTTTGACCCCACTAAAGAATATGCTGTGAGTTATGAGACTCAAGAAAACTTTTTGATGGATACACAAAACGCAGATAAAATCAGTAAGGGAAGTACAATTTCTACGGCTGAACAAGTAGCTCGTCAAGTATCTAATATAGAGAGTCCATTACTTTACACGAGTCTAGTCTTAGTCATAATGTGAGTTAGAGCAATTGAATAGGCAAGAATAATGCAAATAATATAATTAAAGTATGGCATGATTCAAAGTCTACCCGAACATAATAAGGAATTCTAGCATAAGCACAGACACTCGTCATCTCATACGTGCGTGGCTCCCACAACATGTAGCATGATGCGANTGGAGATGGAAACGGAGCTAAAGGGATGCAAATACGTCGAAAATACGCAAAAGGAGACGCCCGGGCGATAGCCGGGCGTTTGCCCCCTAAAGCCTGGCACCCCCTGGCGTTAGGGGGGCGTTTGCCCCATAAAGCCCGGTACCCCTGGCGTTAGGGGGGCGTTAGGGCCCTAACGCCAGGCCTGCCCTGGCTTTAGGGGGCGTT